>SWKW01000052.1:0-188539 GCA_011058865.1 Didymella keratinophila
TCGCGTCGTTGAGTTGTGGTGTTGAGGATATTTCGTTGTTTTGGTGATCGCGTGCGGCACGCGGGGCCGTGCGTCACGGCGTGTGCCACGGTAGGGCTTACTTATATAACCTAGTCGCGTGGCAGGTCCTTAGTAAACTAGTTAGAGATCAAAACCTTGCCAGCAAGGATAAGGAACAGTAGGATAACCTTCCCTGTTAACCTGACGCCTTGTACTAAGGTAACCCACTCGCAATTGCTAGGTTAGAGTTTCTTTTACTTCCTAGGCTTCTCTAAGCCTGTTACTACTAACTGCAACAAGATCTTGCCTATTAGGAAGCCAGACTTGTTAAAGTTATACATGTCTTTGTCTACAATACTATACTTTGCCTTTATTGACTGAACAAGTGTGAACCAGGGCTGGATAACCGCTGGGTCCTTACAGGCAGCTCGCTGGCGATCATACGGACGGGTCTATTGCGTTCGCAGCTCTAGTGTGCGCTTTATAAAGTTGTCAACCCAGTTCTTGCCAACAGGCTTTGCGTCGCGCTCGCAGAGCAGTCTATCTGCCATATCTCGCACGTCTGCCTTTAAGGGGGGTAATCCACAATCAGACTCCTTAAGTATACGTAGTACAACTGCCTCCTCTTCTAGCTTTGTAAGGCGCTTCGAGTTCGGCTCGCAGTCGCGTCAAGGGCGGCGTCCAGCGCGTCAGTCTTGTAGCGTTGATCAAGGCACAGTATATACTGCTGCAGCGCGTCTTTTGCTCTGAATTTGTTAAGAAGTAATATTAGTTATAGCAAGAAATACATTGCTTTTAGTGTATGTATTTTGCAGCTTGCGTTGTTGAGACATTGCGCGAAGTCGTCGCGACGGCGTGTTGCTGGTGTTGGGTGGCCGACTCGCTTGGGTGGCCGGCTCGCTTGTGAAACACGTTATAAGACAGGTAAATTACCTTATAAATCAGGTAAATTCATAAAGACGTAGTATAAATAGACTATTTTACCTAGAGGTGCAGTGTAATCTTACTTTGGCAGTGTCTTTAACACCGCAGCAGTACCCTAGTGCACACAATCTTATTGGTAAACCGCTATTGGGCTCCCAGATGATACTGTTCTGCATTGATATCCACAAATCAGCTTGAGTGCTATCGACTTCAGCATCAGCATGGTGTGGTGTTCCATCCTGGAGTCTTTTGATCGTATCTGGGGCTGGTGAGACGCCGTCCCAATCTTCGTAGCTGCTGCCTTGAGTTCCGTTGCTTCACCATCACGCCCAGGTAAGGATACCCGGTTGGGAGACCAAGATGTTGGCTGGCGGATAGCGCGCATCGGAAGTCGTGGTTATGAGCAGCGATGGATCATTGGTGGCTCGTGCGAGTCTTGTTCCTTTCCTCTGAGTCTGAACTCGGATATCAGTGCATTCAGGAGTACTACGATGATGGACTGATTTTGCCAAAAGCCTACTAAGCGGACATCTGGAGAGCTTCACTTATTTGCACTGCTGCCACATCTTGACTGACTTGATAGTCATGCCCCGATCCGTACAGTTTCCCCATGTGGGCAACCACTTCTCCCTCGCGTTCCAGAACTCCCTTGCAGCAAGTGGTGTATGATCGACCCAGGGTTTGTTGAATGTGTTGTCGCTGGAGAAATGTCAGTCAATGCCAAGGCACCATGGAAGGCCTGGACTTACTAGAAGTACCCATGCTGAGCTTCTGCTGCGACCTTGAGATTCAAGTGGAAGGCCTGATTGAATGGTGCCATCACGCTCTCTGCGCCTCGCCAGGGATTGTTTGCCATTGTGCCGTTCAAGGAAGCCATGCCTTGGAACATGCCTCGGGGCCAGAACGTTGTCTTGTGCTCAAAGAGGATGGTAAAGATAGACTTGTGATCGACCCACATGTGCATGTATTCCTCATTCCACTCAAATCCATAGGTGAAAAACTTGTCGAAAAAGTCGGTGCGTCTCTTTTGAAAGTAGAAGGTGTCGTAGGTCTGTAGATAGCCGTCATGTTGCGGATCAGGACCATAGTGGAGAGTCGATGTGACGAGGTCACGACCGCGAGGGTAGTGACGACTGTTTCCGCGCAGTTCTGCAATGTCAATCTGGCCAGATCTGGGCCATTGACCGTAGACAGGCTCTTCCGGCATCATCCCTTGAGAGTATTAGCATGCGTCCCCGAGCGATCAATCGATACGCACATATAGCTGGCCATAACCAATCCCCCTTGGGCATCTTTGCCACGATCTCAACCCGACCGTACTTGATACTCTTCTTGCCTTTGGTAGTGATACGTGCAGATCGAATGGGCGGGATGATGCGGCCGAGCGTAGCATTGGACGTGACCGAACACATCTTCACATCAGGAGACGTGCAGCTCCCCCAGTCGCTGGATACAGATGTGAGATTCACCGTGTAGCCATCGAGCAGTTGTACCTCGTCAATGGTGGTTGACTCGGTGGTGAGCGTGGGTACGATGTGCAAGCCCTCGTCGTCGACAAAGACATTCTGCCTATCAGCAGTCGCCCAACTGAACTCTCCATGCTCGAATCCGCCAGTCTACAAATGGGTTAGTGACTGCTTTCAATTGCATAGATTGATACCTACCTGAGCTTCGTAGCTCCAATGGTCAGGATTGAGTCCACGGGTGAAGTAATCGGCCATAATGAGGCAGTACTGTGAGGCATCAGTAAGCGCTTAGACGCATCATCAACCTTCTTTCACCTTTCCTGGAGGTTTTGAGTATTGGTGGGCGCTGACAATCAGCCAGATCGAAAAGGTCACGCTAAGTAGAAAGCCAGTGTACATGATCGTGTTGTTGACGGTCGATGCCAACTTTCATCGTCGAGCCAGGGTTTGTCAACTCTAGAGAGAATCAGCTTTGGTCACGATCGAGTGTAGCAGGGATCCCAACTTTCCCCTCAGGGTGTAGCTTTTGTACCTGCTTCGAGGCATGGTGGATATGTGGGACGGTGCAGCGACTTGGCCTAAATCGTTCGACCTGCGAAACTCGGTGGCGACAGCGCCAGCATCAGATTCCATCTGATCAGCAGACAAAGTTTTCTCCTCAGTTGCTCTTGCGGCAGCGGACGCCTTGGCAGGAGACTGTCGGTGGTGACTGGTCTCTGGATTTTCCAATGCGGTGGTGCCGGCTCTTTTTGACCAGGCGAAGTCGAATCTGGGGTCCGCGAAGCGCATACTGATGATGAAGTTGGCTGATAGCGATATAGACTGCTCAGGTGAAAGCCGGTATGATCAGGTAAAGAAAGGCAAAATGCTCAATGGGAAGACATGTGATGTTTCGCTGGCGACCAATCAACGGATGTCGTGCGCGAGTAACGTCGCGAGCTGTGTTGCCAGACCGCACGCGTTGGGGTGGATGAGTGACTGCCTCCAGAGTCGTGGTCGGCGGCTGCCAACACGTGCACTGGGCAATATCGACACGCTCTGGTCGGAAGGAACCTTGAAAATATTCAGTTCTGCTGGGCGCGTCATCTGCGACCTCATCCCACGCCTCCAATACATCCCTCTCAAGATTGCTCTTCGTTTAGCGCCACTCATCGCTACTCCCCTAAGCTTTCGCTTTCTCTACCTTTCATTACTTCCTCGACGACATGACGAAGCGGCGGGCCTCGCGCTCCTCCTCGCAATGCAATGACGATTCCGGTCGCAGCTCAAACCGCACGCAGAGTCCCTTCGATACAGACAATACTGATGTCGAGAGCTTCGAGCTCGCCTATGGCAGTGAGACAAGTTCAGAGTATGAACCTAGCATCCGCAGCCGCAGCGACAGTGTCAAGGACTTTGCAGGGCATCCCACTGCATACGAAGTGTCAAATGCCGCGAACGATCGTCAATCTTGTGCTGTAAGACCAGGTTACACGCTGCTGAGGGCTCATGACCAGTTACTAACACGTCGCAGGCTGCGAGGAAGCTCCACGCCATGGTGTGTACCATGTCTTGGGTGGACCACGGTGTCCCGCAGCCTTTGCGCAGATCTAGTGTCTACCTCAAAAGACCGAACGGCAAATATGTCGTTGAACCGAAAATGGTAGACAAGAACATCTTGACCGCGATACGTCAAATCAATGCTCAGGTGGCTCTGGTCATCGTCACATACGATACCGAGGTAGTCTTCGATGCGTTACAGGCGGACAAGCCGTTGGAGCTCCAGGATGGCTCGCAGATCCAAACCTTCGAATCTTCAGAAGTACTCGCTCGGTCAACATCCGTCAAAAAGCTGCAATATGTGGCTCTCGTTCGTCAGGAGCGGCTGTTGCTGGTCTGGTACAACGACCTCGATGCAATCGTGGAGCGAGCTACGTATATCCACGGCAAGATACACGACCTGGTGGCTACTTTTGCACACGACACAACGGAGGACTATGAAAGTACCCTTTGGTCCTACGCGTCTTCGAAGATCGGTGATACAGCAGAGCTGCGTGAGGCAGCAGAAACCGAGACACAGTCAGTCGATTTCCGTGAGAGCGAGACACTCTCCCGTTCGTCCGTATACACAAGCGCCATATTTACCTCCATGGCTGTGTTTGTAATGAGCGTACTCGTGTTCGGCTCCGGTACCAGTGCTATCGTCTCGCAGATCAACCAAGACGGCTTCTACCCTCGTAATCTTTTGGTCCTCACAGAACCTATCTTCTTCTGCCTTGGCCTCTTCTTCATCATTGTGTTCTTCAACAACATCTTCCAGGTGCTCGGACCGACCTCTCATCTAGGAACAAACACTCGCCTCTACTCAGCAAAAAAGCCAAACCTATCCCATGCTCGCGCTCTCAACTTCAGGCCACCTCCCATCACCATTCAGATGCCAATATACACCGAGTCCCTCCAGGGCGTTGTGGCAAAGTCGGTGGCTTCTTTGCAGAAAGCTATCTCCTACTACGAACTTCGTGGCGGCTCAGCGCGGATCTTCATCAATGACGATGGCATGGCCATGCGCTCGGACGCCGAGAATGCGGAGTTTGAAGCGTTCTACGCCAACAACAGCATTGGGTGGGTGGCACGTCCAAAGCACAACGCCAGTAGATTCGTCCGTCCTGGAAAGTTCAAGAAGGCGTCCAACATGAACTATGCTCTCAACTTGTCCTTACGCGTAGACGATGCCTTGCGCGGTATTGTCGACAACCTCCAGGGTGGCAGTCCGAGCATCACTGCGGACGAGGAGACTGAGCTATACCAGCAAGCCATGACGCAGGTCCTCGAGGATGATCCTCGTACCAGGGCTGGGGGCGATGTCCGCATGGGAACTATCATCCTGCTCGTTGGCTCGGACACAGAAATACCAGAAGACTGTTTGATGTATGGTGCTGCCGAGATGTTCCTTTCTCCAGATGTTGCCATTATACAAGTGAGTGCACCAGCCACCCTGGAGGTAGTAAGCTAACATTTCTCAGCACAGCACCGGAGTCATGCAGGTTTCTTGGGACTGGTTTGAGCACGCCATCTGTTACTTCACCAACCTTGTCTACTCTTCCATTCGCTTCGCCGTTGGTAGCGGTGAAGCAGCCCCCTTTGTTGGCCACAACGCTTTCAT
Source organism: Didymella keratinophila (assembly GCA_011058865.1). Classification (NCBI taxonomy): domain Eukaryota; kingdom Fungi; phylum Ascomycota; class Dothideomycetes; order Pleosporales; family Didymellaceae; genus Didymella; species Didymella keratinophila. The sequence continues at coordinate 5,533 of SWKW01000052.1, forward strand.
CCGCTGGAGCGCAGTCCATGAGGCCGCCAGTGATACCCAAGAGGCTGCTGGTGATCGAGATGCCGCCAATGATGCAAGACAGGGTGGCTACACCCGGTTCTGGTCCGAAAGCAATGTCTCCGAAGATTTTGACATGGCTCTCCGCTTGCAGATCAACGGGTACGTCCTCCGCCTTGCCGACTACCATGGCGGCGAGTTCAAGGAAGGCATCTCACTTACAATCTTCGATGAGCTCAATCGTTGGGAGAAGTACGCTTATGGGTGTAGCGAGTTGGTCTTCCACCCCTTCCTGAACTGGTACAGGAGAGGCCCTATCACTCCGCTCTTTCGCAAATTCCTTGGTAAGATGCTTCACAAGAGTGTCGTCTTGAGTACGCTGACGGCTGCCAGGGTTGAAGATGCAGCTCTCTTCGAAGATGACCGTTATCGGATACATCTCGCCGTACTACGCCCTTGCGTCTGCTTTTCCTCTTGGTGTCATGAACTACTTCATGATCGGATGGAGGAATGGAGATACAGACAAGTTCGCGCATTCCTTTGGGCTCCTCTTTGGTTGACAATCGCTGATTCTGCGAATAGGTTCTACGTTGAGTCGTGGAATGGTTCGCGAATATCTCCAAGTTCTTGATTCGATGCTGATCTCAGGCAGTTTTGATCGCACTCGTTATGGTATTCAACATTATGTCCAACATCTGCCTCGCCATTCTGCGGTATCGTCTTTCCGAGATGGGACCAGTCCGATCACTGTGCCAGAACTTCCTCTGGGTGCCGTTCTTTGCGATTTTCTTCGGAGGCATATCGTTCCATTTGCTCCTCGCCATCTGCGCGCACATGTTTGGCATCGACATGAGCTGGGGTACGACGGCCAAAGAGAAGGGCAGATCTACTTTCATGACAGAGGTGTAAGTTGGACGGAGTTGAAAGCTTCCACTTTCCTCTTTTTGCAGACATTCGGGCTAACGCAATTTCAGGCCGAAGATTCTCGCCCGCTTCAGGTGAACGTTCGCCTTCATGGTACCGATGATGGGAATAATGATCTACCTCGCCCGATATGCATCGTAGGAGGCAAGCATTGACGGTATAACGGCCATTGTACCAATGGCATTCATTGTGGGCTCACATCTGATGTTCCCTTTCGCCTTAAACCCATCACTGGTGGTATTCGAGCTTTGATTTATGGGCCTTGAGGAAGATGAGTGCTGCTGGATGGTGGGATGGGATACGACGAGCCCTTAGGTTTGGAAAACTGGATTTCGGCGTCTATCGTATCTGCAATGATATACTGACGATCGCGAAAGCCCGGGACTTGGTGATGGTGATGTGGAGACTGACTGACCTTGCGCGACAAGGCTGTACATCTCTTGAGGCGTGGGCGCTAACGGCTTTACCGCCTTCCTTGCGCTGCACAGGAGACGTCATACAGGCCTTCGGATACTGAACTTGCTGTACCCAATAGACATAACGCACAAAGAAACTGCCTGGGTTGAACCTGACAACAACTTATTTCCCCGTAATCCGCGGCGTGCATTCGGTTGTTCCTGCGATGTCAGAGGACATGGAAGCTCCCTGGCCCTCGGCTTTCGCTCAACGCGCTAATCTCTTCTGAATACGTACAGTCTTGACGTGCATTGCAAGATGCCCTCACGCTTAGTCTCGCAAAGCTTCCGCAGTCCTCTCAACGGCTTCACTGACCAGCTCTGGTGGCTGCGTAAACACAAGTCGAAACCATCCCGGTTCCTCGGCACCTGCTGCATCTCCATTAACCAGGAACACCTTTCTCGCGATAAGCCGCTCATGCACTTCTGCTGTTACTCTCGCCCCAGATGTTCTGCTAACGCTTCCTCCCAGCAGTTTCCCAAGGTTGATCCAGATGAAGAACGCCGCGTTCGCGCCAGGAATGTGCTCAATGCCGTGCTTTTGAAGTTCAGTGACAGCATGCGCGTACGCTGCGCTCAAGCGCTGTTTGTTCGTTGTTATGTAGTTCTCGACAAAGGCCGAGTCGTCAATGAATAGCGCAAACAGCGTTCTCGGCTAAGCTCGATGGACTGCTCCAGATCCCGCACGCCTTGCACGCTTGAATGAACGCTGGGTTGCCAGGCGAGATGATAGCGCCGAGTCGCAGCCCGTTGGCGCCAAAGTCTTTGCTAACGCCCCAGAGAACATGCACGAGCGAGCGGTCGATCAGCGAGGCGATGTCGAGTGAGAGGATGGATGAGAACGGTACCGCAGGGCCAGTTTGGGAGGGAAGGTCGACCATGTTTTCCCAGACCGACAGGGCGTAGATCTCGTCGCTTATCAGATGGATACTGTGCTTTGAACAGAAACACAGGAGTGCAACCAGGGTCTCAACAGAATAGCAGCGTCCAAGTGGATTGTGTGGATGACAGAGCATGAGCGCCCGGATCTTGACTCCCTCGGCACGTGATTCCAAGAGCGCGGCTTCGTAGGCTGCCACGCAGTCGAGCCCACGTGGGTCCACGGCACCGAAGCTCACGGGGACTACTTTGACGCCTGTTCGCATGCTGATATCTGGGAGGAAGGCGCGGTAGTATGGACGGCCGAGAAGGATGCCTTCGCCGGGATTTGCAAGACCCCACGCGCAATGTTCGATTGCGACGGATACACCGTTCGTGATCATGACATGATCTGGCTGCAGAGGACTAAAGGGCTTGAAGTGGACGTTCATAAATCCCGCGATGGAGGCTCGTACGGCTTTGGATCCGTAGGGGCCGCTGCCATAAGTCAAGCCGACGGCTTGGGAATCGACCAGCTCTTTGGAGTTGAGGAAGCTGCGCAGCTCGTTGTGCAAGAGCGCGTTTTCTGCCAGACCGAGTGAGACATAGCCGTCAGGATTGAAATCGGGATGCCAGAGGTTAGAGATGATGTCCCAGAGGGCCTGTGACCATGTCAGTGTCGAAGTGGAAGTCGGCTACTGCTCATACGAATTCCTTTGGGTAATTAATACTCGCCGTCGTCCCACGTGAAGACAATTCACTCGCAGACATTGGAACCCAACAGAACCGGTAGGTCAATTGAACTTCGAAAGGTTCTATTAGCCCGCTTTGACCAGATCTCGGGACAAATGCGGGGTCGTGTTGTCTGTTAGCTCGATGGCGCCCCAGAGCGCGAGGTGCTTCGAAGACCATCACTTATTCATCAGGCTGGAGGTCACTGATACTATATTTCATAGCTGGTCGAGCATGCAAGGCAACGGCGAGGTTATGCGGTATTTTGATTGCTATTGTGTTTGGGGTATCATCGGTTTTGCGTGCTTTGCTTGCGGCATCCGTAGTTTGACTTTAACTGCGCCGTGCGCCTTTTCGCCGCTGATCGATCCATTCGAACTGCTTGCGTCTTTTTGCTGCCGTGCTCAACCTCGTCGTCTCTTCGTGCCGTTCTGGACTGCTGTCCCGTTAGCGCGGCGTTCATCTCCACTGATGGCGACTTCATCATCGTTCATCCATTCTCGTCCAGCGCCGGGGCTACGGCGTCTGAACTGACCTGCGCCGACTGCAACCACCTCATCCTCGCTGTCACTGTTCTCAATGTCTAGGATGACTGGCATCAGGAATCCTGACTCTCCATTTGCTGCCTCAGACTCAGCCGCTGAGCCTTTGACCTCGATGGTGAGGACGTCGACCTCCTCGTCTTCTTGATCGAGACGGCGCTTATGTAATTCCTCGAGTGGTTGGATATCGAATTCGTCTTCGCGCTCGATGTATTCGACGTTCTCCTCGACTTCAACGAAGTCAGGCGCAAGCGCAGACCAGCGCTGGGGCTGCAATATTGACCATAGCCAGACCCTGCCAGAGTCGACACCGACAGCCGCAACGAATGGTCGCGACGGGTGCCACTCCACCACAGACAGTTCTTCCTTTGTGCCCTCCAAGATCTTGACGAGACTGCCCTGTCCTCGTTCCCAGACGTAGATGTGGTGATTCATCCACGTGGATGCCGTTACGTATTCGCCGCTTGGACTGAAGGAGACGTGGTTCCAGGACAACCTCTGCACGAGATCCTGGAATCTGTGCTCCACCTCGAGCTGGAGAGTGTCGAAGTCGAGTTTGGGGTCGCTGAAGTCGGGCAGGTGCAGCGTGCGTACGATTCTGTCGCTGGCATTGACCACGATGTCGCGGCCAGAGGGAGTCAAACGAATGTACACGATGATGTTGTTGGTGACTCTGTACGAGCATCTGACTTCGTGGGTCTCCGTGTCGATGATGTTCATCCACCCTTTGTTTGTTCCTGCGATGATGTGCTTGCCCGAAGGTGTGAACAGAGTCATCGTGGTTGTCTGTTTGGCGTCTTGGGCGTTCTGCTTCTCTGTCGCGTTTTCACGCTCGACCTGGGAACGGCGCGGCGCTGAGGGGATCTGGTGTTTCTTCGGCACTTGCTCAGTCATGTCGACAATGACAGGCTGATCTTCGAACAGGGCGGCGACGAAGAGCATGTGGTTGTTGGGGTGCAGTTCGGCGATGAAGATGGCAGCCTCAAAGCGGATGGTGCGCACCCGGGAGCCATCTTGCAAGTCCCAGAGGACGCACTTCCAGTCCTGTCCAGCGCTGAGGAGGTAGCGGTCGTTGGTGGACCAGCTCAGCGACTGCACCTGGCGCGTATGGCCGCGCAGTTTGCGGGCGACACCATTAGTCTCGATGTCGAAGATGACGACAATGCCGTCGTGCTGGAAACATCAGCTCACGGTAACAGTGACTTTTCTCAAGGCTGCCTACTCGTCCAGAGGCCAGTAGATCGCCGCGATGGCTGAAGCGAATGGAGGTGGAGTGTCCGCTGCCTGCAAGTTGTGAGTAATGCGCGCAGAGGCAGCAGAGGCAGCGCACTCACGCAGGCGGCCGGTTATGACATCGGGACAGTCCTGTGCGAGGACGAAGGGATCGACCAAAGACAGGTTCATCTTCAGGGCGGGGCGGGGTGCAAGGAAGTGCCGTGCTCAGTTCGCAGCATCTTCGAGGGCGGGGCTGCTGTCCATGCGCGCGGGTGAAGGACAATCGTCAGTGCACGCGTCGCTGCGTTTCACTGCTTTGTGTTGCGGCTCGACAGCAACAATGTGGCGCTAGTGGCTTGGCGTTGCGACTCGCCGCTTCTGCCTTTGAGCAGCGCCCTTAGATACCGCACGCCCACCCACTCCCACCACCATCCCCCCATCTCTCCGCGACCGTTCTGCCCCTTCAGAGCGCGTCTTTCACCGTCACCAGCACGCCCGCGTTCACCGGCGAGCTCTCATCGCGCGCGCACGACTCCTGCAGCAGGCGCGACCGCAGCGAGCCCCCCGAACCGAGCAGCCTCCGCCCCCGGGCGCTATTCTTCGACCACATCAGTTCCAGCGCGCGCGGCGCATCAGCTCCATTTGCGAGCGCGGCCAGCAGGCGCATTAGCTACTACGGCACATTTACAGACCTCCTAATACGCGGACGCAGAGCCTGGTGTGGCTATCCGCAGACGCCTTTACCCGGCCGCCCAGATCGATAATACGATCTCCAGCGAACCCCTTCTCCGCGACCGCCTTTCAATACCGCCAATATGCCGCCCGGCGCGCCAGCAGTATCGAAATGTCCGCTCAGGACCATCAAGGAGATCCAGTTCGGGCTGCTCTCCCCCGAGGAGATCAAGGCCATGAGCGTGGTGCATATCATCTACCCTGAGACCATGGACGAGGACAACAAGAAGCCCCGTGAGCAGGGTCTCAACGACCCTAAGCTGGGTACCATCGACCGCATGTACTCTTGCGCGACCTGCAAGGAGGATATCCAGGTGTGCCCTGGGCATTTTGGCCACATCGAGCTGGCCACTCCTGTCTTCCACGTCGGTGGGTGCACATCTTGCAAACTCTACAGTGACGTTTAACTGATGTATGCAGGTTTCGTTGTCAAGATCAAGAAGATTCTTGAGACGGTGTGCCACAGCTGTGGCTTGATTCTCGCTGATACCGTAAGTCTTCCTCGTGAAGACGAATTTTTCAGGCGTTTGAGCTTCTTGTACTGACTCTGACTGCCAGAACCATCCAGACTGGGATCAAGCTATGAAGACCAAGGATGCGAAGCGGAGATTTGACAAGATTTGGCGCATGTCCCGCACACGGCGAGTCTGCGAGCAGGACTCAACCGAAGAAGACCCCAAGAAGGCCCGTCGTCCCCACGGCGGTTGTGGCAACCCGCAGCCAGACACCATTCGCAAGGAGGGTCTTAAGCTCACCGGTACATGGAAGGCCAAGAAGAAGGATGAGGATGATGGCCAGGGCGACCGCAAGGAGGTTCTGTCCCCTCAGACAGCTCTGAACATCTTCAAGCTGCTCAGCGACGAGACGTTACAGATGCTCGGTCTGAACAAGGACTACGCCCGCCCAGAGTGGATGATTCTTACAGTTCTGCCGGTTCCTCCGCCACCGGTCCGTCCCAGTATCTCGGTCGACGGCACAGGACAGGGCATGCGTGGTGAGGATGATTTGACCTACAAGCTCGGTGACATCATTCGCGCCAACAGTCGGGTCCTGCAGTGTATTCAGGACGGCTCACCGCAGCACGTTCTGACTGAGTTCGACACTCTCCTCCAGTACCATGTGGCGACATACATGGACAACGATGCGAACGGTGTACCGCAGGCCATGCAGAAGTCTGGTCGCCCTCTCAAGACTATTCGTGGTCGTCTAAAGGGCAAGGAGGGTCGTCTCCGTGGTAACTTGATGGGCAAGCGTGTCGACTTCTCCGCGCGTACCGTCATCACAGGTGACCCCAACCTGTCGTTGGATCAGGTCGGTGTGCCACGTTCGATCGCCCGCACACTCACCTACCCTGAGGTTGTTACCAAGTTCAACATCAGCAAGCTTACTGGTTTGGTCCGCAATGGTCCTAACCAGCATCCTGGTGCCAACTATGTGATCAAGGCCGATGGCGTCCGTCTCGATTTGAAGCACAACAAAAATCTCGACGATCTGCGACTGCAATACGGATGGAAGGTTGAACGTCACATCAATGATGATGATGTTATCATCTTCAACCGTCAACCGTCTTTGCACAAGGAGTCTATGATGGGTCACCGCGTCAAGGTCATGCCCTACTCTACTTTCCGTCTGAACCTGTCTGTCACATCGCCATACAACGCCGATTTCGATGGTGACGAGATGAACTTGCACGTTCCCCAGAGCGACGAGACTCGTGCTGAGATTCAAAATCTGTGCATGGTCCCCAAGCAGATCGTGTCGCCTCAGAAGAACTCCCCCCTCATGGGTATCGTGCAGGATACACTGCTCGGTGCTTACAAGATGACCCGCAAGGACTCATTCTTGCCCATCGAACAGGTCATGAACATCATGATGTGGGTGCCAGATTGGGACGGTATTGTTCCCGAGCCGGCGATCTTGAAACCCCGTCCCATGTGGACTGGTAAGCAAATTCTGAGTATGGCCATCGCCAAGGAGGTCAATATTGTCAAGCTTGACGACGACTCGAAGCCTGGACCTTGGAACGATATTGCCGACAAGAGTTTGATGATCATGGGTGGTCAGCTCATCTTCGGACAGATCACGAAAAAGGTTGTCGGTGCCACAGCTGGTGGTGTCATTCACATCATCTTCAACGAGTTGAGCCCTCTGGACGCTGTCGCATTCTTCAACGCTTGTCAACGCATCGTCTGCTACTGGCTGCTGCACTGGGGCTTCAGTATGGGTGTAGGTGATGCTATCCCTGATCCAGCGACTTCTGAGAAGATCGCCGAGTGTATTGCGAAGTCAAAGAAGGATGTCGAAGACATCATTCTCACAGCCACTCAGGACAAGCTCGAGCCCCTTCCGGGTATGACTATCCGTGGTACCTTCGAATCGAAGGTTCAGAAGTTCCTGAACGAAGGTCGTGAAGGTGGTGGTACCGCTGCTCAGAACAGTCTGAAGCACTTCAACAACGTCGTCAACACTGTTATTTCTGGTTCAAAGGGTTCGACGGTCAACATCTCTCAAATGGTGTCTCTCGTCGGACAGCAGGCTGTCGAAGGTCAACGTATTCCGTTCGGTTTCAAGTATCGAACTCTTCCACATTTCACCAAGGACGACTACTCGCCAGAGTCTCGAGGTTTCGTTGAAAACTCTTACCTCCGTGGCCTGACACCTTCGGAGTTCTTCTTCCATGCCATGGCTGGTCGTGAAGGTCTTATTGACACAGCTGTCAAGACTGCCGAGACCGGTTACATCCAGCGTCGTCTCGTTAAAGCGCTGGAAGATGTCATGGTCAAGTACGATGGCACTGTTCGTAACTCCATGGGCGACATCGTCGAGTTCATCTACGGTGAAGATGGTCTTGACGGCGCTCACATTGAGAAGCAGAAGCTCGATGTCATCACTTCCTCAGAGGCGAAATTCGAGAAAACGTTCAAGCTTGATGTTGTCAGCTCAGGAAAGCCTCCAATCCCAACCAGCCAGCTCGAGGTTGCGGCTGAAATCCAGGGTGACGTCGAGGTTCAGCAATACCTCGATGAGGAGTTCGAGACGATCAAGGCCGATCGCGAGTACCTTCGTACTATCATCGACGATGACGACAGCCAGCAGTTCCAGCTTCCTCTCAACATCCAGCGTATGATTGAGTCTGCGCAAGCACGTTTCGGCATCAAGCCACAACAGGACCGCAGCAACCTTCAGCCAATTGAGACCATCACTAAGGTCCGGGAGCTGCTGGACCGCCTTGTTGTCATCCGTGGTGATGATCAAATCTCCAAGGAAGCCCAAGCTAGTGCGACCTACCTATTCAAGTCGCACCTGCGATCTCGTCTTGCTTTCAAGCGTCTCGTTGTAGAGTACCGCTTGAACAAGAAGGCTCTTGAGTACGTCCTTGGCGAGCTCGAGGAACGTTTCTTAAAGGCTGCTGTCGCACCTGGAGAGATGGTCGGTGTCTTGGCTGCCCAGTCTATTGGTGAGCCTGCTACCCAGATGACGTTGAACACCTTCCATTTTGCTGGTGTATCTTCCAAGAACGTCACGTTGGGTGTGCCACGTCTCAAGGAAATTCTCAACATTGCAGCGAATATCAAGACGCCGTCTATGCTCGTCAGGCAGGAGGACGCAAGCGGTAACCAGCAGGCGGCGAAGCGCTTGCGTTCTCGTATCGAGCTCACCACTCTGCGCTCGCTTACTCACGCCGTGGAGCTATACTACGACCCTCAAGTCAAGGAGACGCTCATCGAGGCCGACGAGGATATGGTCGAGTCTTACTTCGTCTTCGGCGAAGGCGACGAGAACCTTGAAGCGCAGTCTAAATGGCTACTTCGTATCGTCTTGGACCGCAAGAAGCTGCTTGACAGGGAAATCTCCATCTCTGAAGTCGCCAACACCATCAAGGAGGAGTTCAAGCCCAACCTCGCCGTCATTTTCAGTGATGAGAACGCTGACGAGCAGATCATCCGTGTCCGGTTCATCTGGGACGGCAATCTCCAGAAGGACGAGGATGATGAGGACGAGCGCGACGAGCGATGGATGCGCAAGCTCGAGAAGCATCTTCTTGACGACGTCACCCTGCGTGGTGTCCGTGGTATCGAGCGTGCCTTCATTCGTGAGCTGAAGGTTGTTGCTGAGAATGATGATCGTTCCTTGATCCTTTCCAAGAACGATCCTCGTTGCAACGAGTGGGTTCTGGACACAACCGGTACCGCTCTGGCAGATGTTCTCGCCATTGAGGGTGTCAACTCCTCTAAGACGTACTGTAACTCCTTCATCGAGATTCTCGGTGTTCTCGGTATCGAAGCAGCTCGTGCAGGTCTCCTCAAGGAGCTGGGTATGGTGTTGTCATTCGACGGTTCCTACGTCAACCACCGTCACATGGCGCTCCTCGTCGACATCATGACACAGCGTGGTCTTCTCATGGCCATCACGCGTCACGGAATCAACCGCAACGATACTGGAGCTCTTATGCGTTGTTCCTTCGAGGAGACGGTCGAGATTCTTCTCGAGGCTGCCGGCTTCGGTGAGCTCGACGACTGCCGTGGAGTGTCTGAGAACATTATGCTTGGTCAGCTTGCACCCATGGGTACTGGAGAGTTCGACATTGTTATGGATAACTCCATGCTTCTTACTATGGTGGAAGACAACTCGAAGGTTATGGGTGCTGCCGCCGGTGGCCACTTCCTGGACCAGGGCGCTGCCACCCCGTACGACTTGGGCTCCCCTTCGTACGATGGCGGTATGAGCATGGGTGGTGGCTACGATGCTTCCTTCTCGCCTCTTGCCGCTGCTGGTGGCGACAACGCCGGTGGGTTCAGCGAGTACCAACCCAACTTCGACAACGGTGGATTCAGCCCGTTCACTTCAGGCAGAAGCCCAGGCTACGCTCCGATGTCTCCAGGATTCTCAGGCGCCAGCCCAACATCGCCAGGCTACTCTCCCACTTCGCCCGGCTACTCGCCAACCTCTCCAGGCATCAGCAGCCCTCGGTTCGGTGCCACCTCGCCAGGTTATGCCGCTACCAGCCCTCAGTACTCGCCAACATCGCCAAGCTACTCGCCTACCTCGCCTGCGTATGGTTCTCCTACTTCGCCGTCATACTCTCCGACTTCGCCCAGCTATTCACCGACGTCGCCTTCTTACTCACCTACGTCGCCAAGCTACAGCCCAACCTCGCCGGCGCACCGTGGCGCAACATCGCCACACTACAGCCCGACGTCACCTGCGTACAGTCCGACGTCGCCCGCGTACAGCCCTACGAGCCCTCAGTTCGGTGCGACCAACGACAGGCGCTCGCCCGCGTCGCCCACGTCGCCGGCATACAGCCCTGCCAGTCCGCAATACTCTCCTACAAGCCCTACTGGCAACGCAGCGTACTCGCCTACGTCGCCCAAGTTCTCTCCCACGTCTCCGGGTGCGGCATCATACTCGGCTTCTTCGCCTAAATGGTCGCCAACAAGCCCGTCATACTCGCCTTCGTAAGTTCCACCGGTCATAGTTGTAGACGCCCGCGCTTGCCTACAGTCACTGACTAGCTACAGATCGCCGAAGCAGTAGAGCACAGCTGCTGCCCTCAAGCACGAGAGTGAACATGTTCATGTAAGCTAAGGTTCTACCTTGCTTTGTACAAAAGTTGTATTCGCTTCGCGGATGGCTAACTTTTGGTGATCCAGCAGCCCAACAGACTGCCTCACTAAAAGTTCGCGCCACCCTACGGCCGATCTTGTACGGCAGCACCGATGCTCACGGCGTTCCTTTCGCTAGGCTCACGTCGCCCCATCGATTCTGCTCACGACTGACGCCGCTTTCCGTCATTAATGCCTTTGCGCTTCTTTCCACAAAGAAACTGTACAACAACGCTGTCGCTCGATGCCCAGCACCAAAAATCTTCTGCCTTGAGCACTATCTGCATCCATACTACATCATTTGCGGGGAGTTTCGGGCTTTTGTTTATCCCCTACGACACATAATTTGGGGCCATGTGCTTTCTTTGGCATAAAATGCGATGCGAGGCGTTGGGAGGGTTGCGTCGACACTGCAGAGTGTCTTTTGTGTTTTGCTGTTCAAGTAGTCAGATGAGTGCCCGCCAAATTGCGCATGGGGCTTTTGAATGCTTAGATCGATCTGGGTTGCAAGCAAGGTGAGGCTGCGGATGATGCGGCTAGCAAGGGGATGATATAGATAAGTAGTAAGAAATCGACACATCTGTGTCAATAGCAAAGTGGTTTTGCCCTGACGATGGTCAGCCGTTTTCGTAATCTCTGAGTTTGTAACAGCCGAACTGGTCGGATAGCACATCAGGTGAAGATGCTTGATCAGCCTGACGTCAACCGGGGAGGCGGGGGGGGGTCATCAATGCAAGTGTCCAGAGGTAAAGAACTAGAATCACTACGAATACCAACAGAGTCGCAGCATCTCCGCCGGTGCTGGAATCCTATCGAAAATAGAGATACGATGTGGACTCAGGGTCTCGCTGCCTCCCCTATAGGAGCCTTGATCTGGCGCAGTCGAATCGTCTCATCAATCGTGCCAAAGCCATACTTCTACGTCGTCGCTCCAGCACCTGCCGTCAACTCGCCATACCGGATCCCAAACTCTTCAGCTCTTTTGAGATCTTGTTCGGCCCAACAAGACCTTGCTTTATAACCAGTTCCTCCAGCCTTGTATCGCCCTTCGTAGCCATCATGAACTTAGGAAGCCGCCATCGATAGCTGGCACTTCACTGCGATGCAAAAGAGAAAAATTCCATGCAGATTACCAGCAGATCAATTCCGGGGCTGATGCTGTATGGCAATATCAGGTTTCGAGGTTGGGAGAACCGGTATGTGTTGTGACATTCCGTGAAGTTCACAGGGATCGTCTCGTGCCACATATTCAACATCAATGCTGAGATTGTGATGTTGGTGAACAGCTCGTTGAGTGATGCTTGCGTGATGTTGAGTTTGTAGCGCAAATTCATTGTTTCCATTTGGTAGGCAAGCTTATCCAGACAACCATATCAGTACCGATTCAATGCTGTGTTCAAGAGGAAATCACTACCTGCGAATGAAGATTAGCGAAGACGGCCTAAACTATTGGATACCAATTCCGAACCATCGTTCCATGATTCCGATGGGTCGTCGGAGCACCCAAGCGGACCTAGCTTTACAGACACATTTGTATCATCCGGAGTCCAGTCTGTCAAATTCGTGCAATCGACATCGAAGAAGGGAGATTTATCACCACCAGCCCAGGAACATGTCATGCTCCTTGAAACAGTCATCAGCATGCGCAACGATTCGAGTATCGCAAAAGAGTTCCAGTATTGCACCCTCTCTTTGGCCATCCCTATCTGTTCTTTGGGGGCTGGTTCGGCAATGTAGGGTGACTTGTCCGGACGCGGGCCAAGTTTAAACATCTCAAAGGTACCATCGACATCACCAGATTCATTAGAGACTGACTGCGGGTCAAGATCTGATACCTGGTGATCAAGGTGACGGACTCCGTTGATGAACGTGATGTTGAGTGCATAAGAGACGTGACGCTCGCGGCATTGCATGAACCTTCGCTCCACTGCCGGCCGTCGGTATTTGATTGGTCTCGAGCCAGTATCTGAGCAGTTTAGACCTCCCACAACATGGGTCTAATTGATGCTCAATATTGTTGAGTTTCTGAAGTCTTTGCCATTCGGTTGGATCGAGATTTGCTGGAAATGAGCGCCGATGTGGAGAATGCTCTTTGTTGTTTTCTCCTCGCAGCTAAGTTGCGGACAAATGAACCTAGAAGAGCAAAGGATGTGGCCGTGACATAGGACTTCCTTGTTAGTCCAAAATCGCTGTCTACCAAGCGGCCATGCAGTGCTGCAAAAAGGCGATAATGCAGTATACTACACAGGAGAGCTAGGCGCAAAGTCAGTGGGGTGACAACTGAGCTAGCCAACCGATTCTCACCTGACCCAAAAAGATCGAGAACGATGGACACCGTTCTACCATAGCGCGGCGTCCAGTTACCTTGCGACGCTTTAAGGGTCGTTTCTTTGGGCCATCGTCTCACTTCTACAGCCGGTCGTGAAAGTCGCATCTGCTCGCGCGCAGCAGGAACGAAGGCTAGGCGTTCATCAGAACGCTCTGATTGGCGCCTCAGACCGTTGACGGTCCTAATCGGCGCACTCATCGAGTGAGATTGAGAGATAGGCTTTGCGGAAGTTTATGCGGTTGAATCTGGGGCTCTTCTCAAACGATTTGTTGAAAGAAGTGTACTCGGCCTGCAGTCATTGCTAGCAACCTTGACTATTCGTAGCAGCTTATATCTGCATCTATGAGGTTGAGGGCAAGTTGGAAGTCCGCAAATGGTTTGTGTTAGCGGTTCAGAGGTTACATTACATACTCATTGACACCTCTTGACAAAACGGGCTCTTGTGGAGGTTTCAGCCATGTCCGTTCAGCCTTCTCTGTTCATGCTGTGTATCAGCCCCAGTGTACATTGGAATGACCGTCATCAAAATCGTTAAGGTTATATTGATAATGAGATTCCCAAGAGTTCTTCTACAGCCCGAGTAATGAGAGATTGATCGCTGCAAGTGCCTCCATGGTTGTGCCTGCCGCAAGAAGCGCCCGAAATGGGACCAAGGACGTCTGTGTACGTCCAAGGTAGCCGGCGGCTTTTAGAACGGTACTAATCCGAGACAGAACGAGGATGAAAAGCTCTCGATGTCCGGTTTGTTTTGCTTTGTGGAGGCCGTGGAGGCAAGCTGAAGAATCGCCCAATACCTTGATTGAAATGACGTTCACAAACAGCCTTCGGTGCAAATCGCTTTTCCTTTTGGGGTAGTAACATAGTGACTGTGAGGGTGCATAAGCACGGTGTGGCCGAGAGCAAAGTCCAGTGGAGTTGCTACAACTTATACTGCAGGAGCAAGGATGACTATTGACGGCTTGTTCTGCCTTCTTGCAAAGCATGAAGCTTGCGATGCTACCTAATCGTGTGCAAAGACGGTATTGTGCCGAACAGGAAAGCATCTGCATTAGAGCGCGGGAAAGGGTTAGGTAGAGCGCTTCGCGGCCCCACATCGAGTCTCACGTCATCAAGTCTTTCTCACCATGACCACCCACATAGTGTCGCCAGCAATCCCATAGCAGTCTGCGTTACGTATGGACATGAAAAGGGTCGTCGACCAGATGTGGAACGACGGACCTCATGGCGCCACATTTCAAGTGCGGGGACCCCACATTCGGCACATCATGGAGCCACTGCTCCCCACATCCGGATCTGACTATGGTATATACGCCCTGATAGACAGCTCTGTCTCCGATAGCTGTGCATGCATGTAATTTGCATCTAGCAATACTTTTGAGGCAACATGACGTTCAACGACTTCCAGGATAAGATTACACCAGCAGTGAGTAATAATGTTGTGACCAGTTCACGCCGCCGTCCCGAATTGACATACATTATAGCAACCCAGTCGCGAAACATCACCAAATCGCGGCTCGTCAGTCCCTCAAGCTGAAGCGATCCCGAAGCCGTGCAGGCCGCTTCGGCAGTGGCAAGCCGAGCAGAACATCAATCGCAATGCGCAGATCAAGATCACAAAGCTGGTACACATGCGCTACCAGCATCCCAATCTCGATGAAATCACTGTCTTCCTTCGCGACTTCGGCATGACAGTCGCCCACAAGACAGAGGGCAAGAGATGGTTCAAAGGCTACGGCTCCGATCAATACGTATACTACGCGCAACAAGGGCCCAAGAAGTTCCTCGGCGGCTGCTTCGAGGTCGCAAGCTACGCAGAGCTGGAGAAAGCCATGAAAGTCCCTGGCGCCAGCAAAATCGAAGAGCTGTCAGACGTCCCGGGAGGTGGGCACTTGATCACGCTGTACGACCCCGAAGGTTTCCCCATCAGCCTGATCCACGGCCAGCAAAAGAAGGAACCAGGCCCCTACCCCGAGATCCTCACAACCAACTACGAGAACGAGAAACCTCGAATCGCAAGGTTCCAGCGCTTCAAGCCCGGGCCAGCGGCAGTGCACAAGCTGGGCCACTACGGATTATGCGTGCGAAACTTCGAAGCACAAATGTCCTGGTACACTTCGACCTTCAACATCGTACCGACAGATATCCTATACGTCAATACGCCGGACGGCGGCAAGAAAGATGTAGCCATTTTCGCGCACATCGATTTGGGACAAGTCTACACAGACCACCACACCATCTTCTTCAGCACAAACAAGACCTCACACGTGCACCATGCGTCGTTCGAGGTGCACGACTTTGACACACAGTCGCTGGGCCACGAGTGGCTGGCGAAGAAAGGGTACAAGAGCGTGTGGGGCGTGGGCCGGCATATCTTGGGAAGCCAGCTGTTTGATTACTGGTGGGACACGACGGGGAACATGATCGAGCACTACGCGGACGGTGATCTGGTCAATGAAGACACGCCTGTCGGGTGGGGCGAAGCTGGGGACGAGAGTCTGGCGGTGTGGGGCCCTGAAGTACCCAAGTGGTTCTTGGATTGATTGACGAAGTGTGGAGGAACAACTGTATTGGTCTTGTTATCTACGTATAGATGACATTTCTTGGAAAACGATGCTGTGGGTATACAAAACAAGACCTTTCTAACGCCTTTGGGTGAATACAACATTACCCAACTTTACTCATTGCGGAGGACTCCCAATTCCCGTGGCCTTCCTGAAAATCCAATGCCACCAGCCCTCTCTTCCACCAAGTGTCCTCTCCAGTTCCTCGACTCGCTCGCACACGTATTCAACTTGCTTTTCGAACTCGTCTACGAAGTCTTCCACATCTTCTACCTTACCTCTCAGCGCAGTGATCTCGTACTCAAGCTTGTCGTTGACGTTATCCAATTCGCGCAGCGACGTGGCGAGTTGGGCTCTATTATTGGTGATGACGGCGTGCGTGTTCTCGCGCAACGAGTGATACGTATCGAGGCGCGGATAATAAATCGACTCGAGCGTTTCAATATCAGCGTCTGCAGCGGCGTCTAGGTCTTTGATGTCATTGAGTCGTGTCTTCACCCAAGACGTATCTGTGGCCGACAACACAGCGAGACGGTGATGCAGGCGCTTGAGCTGATCGGACTGCAGAGCGTATGTGACTTGCTGCTTGCCGAGCGCGACTGCAGACGTGTCAGTGTCGTCGATGGCTTCTTCTTCAATATCAGCGGTGATCACACTCTCCCATGTCAGGACGCTTTCTTCGGCAATGCTGAAGGAGAGATGACGCGGCCACCAGTCGTCGCTGTGCTGTGTGTCGTAGAGCTCGAGTTGGTCGGCGGACTGTGTGCGTCGCAGCAGTGCGGGAAAGGCGTGCACTTCCTCAAGAGGCAACACTTCGTTCAATTCGACACCATGATAGACGGATCCGGCTACTGACGGCTCGGCGGTCGGTGGCTGGGTTGAGGCCTCCGACTCTGCGACTGCGAGTTTCGAACCTGAGGATTCTGGATCACCATTGAGGGTTGGCGCAGCTTTGTTCAGGGCAAGATTACTAGCCGAATCCTGCGGGGTCTCTGTGAGGACCTTGGTGAAAGAGGGCTCGAGATCGGTTGCGACGCGTTGTGGCGACATGACTCCAGAAAACTCTGTTCCGTCTTCGTAAACCCCATCCAGATCATGCTGCTGTCCATTAAGACCTGTTCGCGATTCATGAAATTGCAGCCGTGTTTGCTCGTCTCTCGATAGTTTGCTGGCATGGCTTCGAAGGCCAACGGCGTCTTTGATGCGGTGGAAGCCCCGCTCAGGGTCGAGTCTGGCTTTGATGGCCGCACGCTTCGACAAAGGATCTCGATCTTTGGCTTCTGTGCCATCAGGACTGAATATCTCTTTCTTGTAATCATCTCTCGTAGTCTCTCGTCGCGGCAACTTGGTCTCCTCGAGGGTTGGCTGTCTCTTCAGAGGGTTTCTGCTTCGATCTTGCAATGCGACTGGAGATACCTGGCCGTCTTCATCTGGTAGCCGATCAAACATATCGCCAGATCCTGTCTTTCGAGCGCGACCGTACCACAACCACTTGGCGTGGTCGCCACGTACAAGTTCCACAAATCGGTCGATGTCTACCGTCTCAACTTCAGCGATACCATCTTTCTCTCCCGCGCCTACGATGCCCATCACCATTTCACCGCCCTTTCCGCCAAGTTCTGCTACTGTCGATTTGAACGCTCTCGGTACGCCCCATCCTTCCTTAGTCGCAGCCTTCGCTGTTGCTCTGCGTAACTTGTCAAGCGTCTGCCTGTCTAGTCGCTTGGACCGTGGAATATGGTGGGACTTTTGGAAGTGCGCAATTCCCTTCTTTGTACTTTCAATGTCGAATACATCTTTGGCGACGGGAGCGCCAAGTGCGCTCAGACGATTGCGTGCGCCCATGAGCATTCCCAGCAGAGCAGCCACTGTAGTAGGTCCAAGTATGCCATCGTGCGGTTCGACTGTGTAATATTCTGCGCCGAACTCGACCCACCAGTCGTTGATCGCCTTCTCGGTGACGTCGCAAAGAAGACCATCCGCATACTCGGGCTCCAGCTTTCCAAACAAAACGAGTGCAACCTGACAAAGCTTCACTAGCTCGATGACTGCCCCATTCAGGGGGATCTTCTCGCTGGTGCGGTATAGCTGATGGAACTTGGCCTCGGTCGCACTGCTGGGAGGAGCAAGCTTGATCCCCAGTCGACCTGAGCAACCCAACCTCTTCAAATTCTCATTGACAAAGAAGATTTCTCTGTACTTCCGCATGTCACCGCCAGGGATTGGAATAACGGTCAGGGACGAAGGGAAGCCGTTCAGGTTGGTGATCATCAATGTCCCGTACGGTGTGTCTCTTCTCTTGGCATGGTACTCGTTGAGCGAGTTGAAATACAACTGCATTGCTGGTGACCATTGTGCTTCGTCTGCAGGCACGCTGATGATTGTGGCCAGCACCGTATCTTGAGGATTGCCGGTGAAGGTAGTGATGAGGAAGGTAGGGTGCGTCCGAGAGCAGGCCCATTGCTCGACCAGGTATATCTCGTACCCTTCGATCTTTTCGCGGCGCGCGAGGACCTTGGTTTGAGGATCGTCTTCGAGGTAACGGGATGCAACTATGTCGGTCAAGACAAAGCGCTTGTGACGAGCAGGCGATGTGGGGGATTTGAGGCTCCCATCGTTTGACATGACGTCGGTCGTCGAGGTTCTGGCGGCAGTAGGCGGGCGCGATTGTGTGGTGTTGTTGCGCTCCAGCGACTTGGTCTGCAGAGGAGGCATCTGTCTGCGCAGCTCCTTCTCTGCGTTGGTCACTGTGTTCGTCCGCGACAAGGTGATGTGCCCGTTCAGCGACATGGCTGCGGGATCTATCTAGGCCAAACTATGCGATGCTCGGTGTGTATGCTGCACAATGCTACAAGGGTCGGCCGTTCATGGCGCCAGCGCAGGCCGCAAGAATGTCCGGCGCTTTCTTCCACAAAACGTTGGGGTTGGGGGAGGTGGAAAAGGCGATGTATGCGGTCTATACATGTTTCCAAAAGTCGAACACGATGCGCGGCATCAGGGGTATGGCAATCGTTGCGCTTGGATTTGTCAGGCGTGAGTGTTGGAGGTGAAGGTCTGCAGAGGAGAGGTTCCTGACGGGGCCTTCGGCGGCATGACGTGTGGGGAAGGAGCCGCGGCCGGCCACCCCAGCTCTCGTGGCCGACACGACCATTGCGAACCAACTCCGCCAGCGGAACAGCCATGGACCAGTGGCATGTGATCTGCTGGCCAGAGTCACTCAACACAGCGGTCTCCGTTTGCCAGGCATACCCTCACGCTACAAGGATCTCAACCATAGGCACATAGCGGCCAGCTGCGGCAAGCAGCCATCACCTCCGCCATGGACGACCTCCGCGAACAGATAGAGCTCCTCGAGAGCAGCGCAAACCTCTCGACCAGCATCGATGATGTGCAGAAGGCGATCGACATGCTCACTGCAGCTCGAGAGAAGATTGCAGCAGGTATGTTCACCTATCGACTGACCTAGTGACATATGGCTAACCAGTCTGTGACAGACCCCTCGAAGGCGCCGTTGACGCTTGCAAAGTTACAGGATCCCTTCAAGAAGACCATGGACGCAGCGCAGAAAGATCTGAAGCCCATATACTCTGGTCTGAACAAGTATGGCAAGGCGCTGGATAAGGTAGGTCCTCCCACAGCTGGTCTGGAATCGTTCAGATGCTAACTACCACCATAGAAATTCAAAGACAAACCTCTCCCCAGCGCCGAGAACGATGCCCTATCGTCACACCCGTCCTTGATCAATCGAGCCATAGCCATGCACTTGCTGCGTGAAGGGCAGTTCGATGTAGCCTCTACTTTCATCGAGGAAGCACACCGGCACCCACCGCATCCTGAGCCCACACTGAACGACCCATACCCGTCTAGTAAGACAGACTCCTGGGAACAGGATCTGGCAGAAGGAGCCTTCAACTCAGAGAACCTGCAGCGACAGTTTGCAGACATGTACCATATTTTACATGAGCTGCGCAACGAGAGGAACCTGGAGCCAGCAATACAATGGGCAAGGGAAAGGAGTGATATTTTGGAGGCACGAGGTAGCAACCTTGAGTTCGAGCTCTGCCGTCTGCAGTTCGTCTGTCTGTTCGTTCAGGATCAAGACGATTCCATGGACGACACGCCAGCCAGTCCGTTGCGTGCTTGGAACTACGCAAGGCAAGCTTTTGGCATGTTCTCACAAAGATATGCGCGCGAGATACAGCACCTCATGGGGGCCATGGCTTACTACGAGAATGTGGAAGACTCGCCGTACCAACGCTACTTCTACAACGATTCTGCGTGGGAAGAAGTAGCACACTCCTTCAACCGCGAGTTCTGCTCGCTGCTGGGTCTCAGCGCAGACTCGCCTTTGTTCATCGCCGCGACAGCTGGCGCGATTGCCCTACCTTACCTGCTGAAAATGCAGAGTATCATGAAAGAGCGGCGCGCCGAATGGACAACACAGAACGAATTGCCTGTCGAGATACCGCTTCCAAGTACTTACCACTTCCACTCGATCTTCGTCTGTCCAGTCAGCAAAGAGCAGACCACCGACGCAAATCCGCCAATGATGATGCCCTGTGGCCATGTCATAGCCAGCGAGTCGCTCGACAAGCTCTCCAAGGGTACACGCTTCAAATGCCCGTACTGCCCTACTGAAAGCCACCCTCGAGACGCAAAGAAGGTCGTGCTGTAGGATAGACGTTGTGAGAATGCACAGGCTGAGGCTATGGGAATTGTGGTTGGCTGATCTGACAGGCTTAAGGTCATCAAAGAGCTTGAGAAACAGACAGAGGCACTCAAACACTTGATTAAGGGCTTAGGAACGATCTTGGATTAGGAAGAGCTGGACGGGGTTATCCTGGTTGTGCACACTTCGGAGATCGATACGTAGGAGGACGCGTGAACCGAATCATCGACCAGACGACGCTGGAATGAGAGTAACTAAGCTTCAGGTGCGATGGAGTTGGATTTTGAGGCGTTGGGGAGGTTCAGGGCGTAAGACATTACCATGAATCACATACAGATTCTGGGGCGGCTTCCCACCTCGCTTCGTTCAAGGAGCATAGATAGGGAATCAATCAATTACCAAAAACATGTGTCTATATAAATGCTACACCGATTATTCCCCTCATGGAATCCGTTATGGTCTAGGTAAGCTCAATTCACTCGCCTACCAAACAACTCCAATTAACAAGAAAAAGTGGCTAGGATACATCGCTCTCATTAGCAAGCGCCGATGTGGCCGGGGTTCGATTCCCCGTGACGGAAGCATCTTTTTTGGCCTTTCTAGAGGCTCGTAGCTGCTTTCGGAGTCGTTGTGGTCGTGGTGGTGATTTTTGGTGGTGTGGCTGAGTCACGTGGATCGACGCTAGCGCGGCGCGGCTAATATGTGGGGCTCCACGCGAGCGGACGCGTGGGACGCCTGCCCCGCGTGTCGTGCCTTCTCTTTTTGCAGTTCTGTTGTGGTGACTTACACTTATCTCCATCTTATCACACTCGTACTGCTCTTATGTTGCGGACACAGCACATCCCGGTCTTGAGCGATCTCGTGTGACCAGATGCGCTGCTCGTGTCTCACTGTGCGACTTCTGGTTCACCGACTTCTACCTGTCCTCACGGTCATGCCGACGGAGAGTACAAGAAAATGGTCTGATCACTCTAGCCTCAAGATGACGTGACACGCAATGTCTAGCTCACCTATCATAAGTAGGGATTTCCAAGTGAGCTGAAAGACTAGTCCATCACGCAGCACTGACTCCTACATCTATAGGTATGTTCAGGCTTGATGCTGCCAGTATCTGTTGGCTCGACAGACCTTCGACAGACCATGTCTCCAACGCATACTCCAAAATAGGCATATTGGCTCTGGAGCATTAACGATGCCAGCTCAAAACGGCAGGCCCGCTACTCGATGCGCTCGCATCGACGGCAAAGAAGACGACAGCGACGCAGTCTACAACACGATCCGACTTACTCCTGGCACAAAAGGAAGCATCAGACTTCTTGAAGTCAAGTTCGCGGAACAGAGGCGCAGTGATCAGGCCATGTCTTGCACGCTCTCTGTCGCGACACTGGAAGAGCAGTACACTGCTTTGTCTTACATGTGGGGCAGTGGTCCTGCAAGTTAGGAGGTCTCGATCAACGACAATCCGTTTCGAGTTCGCCAGAACCTGTTCGACTTCTCCTACAAGCCCGGCAGAACAATATGAATTTCGGCGCATCTCACCGATTCTGGATCGATGCGGTGTGCATAAATCAGTCTGACATCGAAGAGAGGAACCAGCAAGTTGGCATGATGGATCAGATCTATTCGAACGCATCGAACGTGCTTGTCTGGCTCGGTTGTGAAAACGAATCGATCGCACGAGCATTGGAATTCCTTGAGGACGATCAAGTGCATCCAAATTCAGAGCCAGAGCCAGACGATGTCATGTTGATCAGTACAGTTGAACTGGTCCACCATCCATACTGGACTCGAGTATGGATCGTGCAGGAGTGCATCCTCGCGAACACGCTTGAGATACAATGCGGTGCTCCACGCATATCTGCAACAGCATTGGATTGGGCCTCCATCCAACAACTTGACGCATCTCCAGAGAAAAGGAGGTGGAGGATCCTTGAATACAATGAGCGAGGTCTCCTGCTCGAAGTAATGCATCTGCGCAGACTTTGGCAGTCAGGTCCTGAGAACTGCCAAGACATCACACCATGGTCACTCCCTTGGCTTTACATGGATTCCTCCGATACTAGAAATGTGATATACGCTCTCGCCAGCATTGTGAACCCATCTCACAGGGTCATACCAGACCAAAGCAAATCTCTCAAACAGTTATTCTTGAACATGTTGAATAAGGAGGATCTGAGCATGCGCGAGTTAACAACCCTAGCAAAGCGCCTCGGTCCCACGCTGCAGACATCCCCAGGTTGTAGCTGCGTCACTGGTCTACCTGGTAGGAGTGCTGGGCTGACTACCTGAAGCCTTGCCTCGGTTGAGTTGAAGATGGGGCGATTTGAAGGGTAGCGTTATCCGGCGAGATGACTTTGATATTTGGCGAGGGGACTCTGTGGACCAGATAGCAGGTTACTTGTAGCTAACAGAAGGCCTATCATGTTGTAAGATAGCAACAGCAAGCACTTCAATACCTCCTGCAATTTTATCAAAGGTATAGATTATAACGCTTCTCTTAAATATAGCTGGGTTGAAGTGCCTTACTGAATATCAGAAGTGCCTCGCTGAACACCACTAGCCGATTTGAAACGCTGTCTACTAAAGTTGCGGTCCTTTGCTGGTGCACCCAGGACAGATCGATGCCTGGCAGGGTTTGACCACTGGTTGTCTGGATGACTACCTTACAAGTGCATTTGATAGATTGAAGTATTGATTTGTGAAAACGTTTGAGGCGTTCATGTGCACCGAACACTTGCGCATTCAGCTTCGGAAGTCCGTGCGTTTGCAGGATCCAACTTGCGCAAGTTATGTATAGATCCTGGTTGCCTTACAATCCTCTTTGAGATCTTCTCTCCTTTTCTCCTTCGCGACTATCTCGAATACCTAACCACCAGAGCCTAAGCCATTCAAATCTAAGAGACTACAACAGCAGTCGTACCTTAAGCGTACATCAATCCCCGCATCTACGATCAATTCTCCACACAACATCATTCACGCCATGAATTCTCCAGATAGTCTTGCCGTAACCTGCAGTTCGAAACGATCCCACTAGATACAAAATGGCCGATCTACACAATCACTACCCGAGCCCTTATTTACGGTGCCTTCCCCACTGGCGCACCTACTTCCCCGGCATCTTCCGCTCCTGCAACATCTTCGTCAAATCCATGACCCTGACCCCACGACGCATCGCCTTTCTCCTGATCTTCCTGATGCGCACCCTCGAGACTGCATGGGTCTTTCTCTTCGCGGCATCAGGCTCTGGCAGGACGCCCGGCGGGGCCAAAACCAATGCGCCCTGGATCCTGGTCTTGATCTGCATGGTAGCTTTCACCATCGAACTGTGGAACCTGCATTTGATTGTGGAATCTGCAGGAGAGGGGACTGTGTGGGGACGAAGAGTTCCGGAGGGCGCCTTCAGCTTATTTATGTTTTGGATCACGGTGTGGCATGTTATCGTAGTGGGGTTGGAAGTTAGTGGGATTGCGTTCTGGATCGACGCACAGGGGACGTTCGTCATGGAGGGCATTGTGATTGCGATCATAGCAATTGTTGGGTGCGTTGCGAGTAGAGATGTGGGTGATGGGGGTCTGAGTCTGGCATGAGGGTCGTTTTGCTTGCTTGCCGGGAGACCGTGGGGTAGAGCATGGTGCATGTGCGTGGTGTACAGCTTTTTCGCGATTGAGGAGCTTTAGCATATCTTCTAAGGCAGCGATATTTGGCAAGGCACTTCTGATATTTAGTAAGGCACTTTAGCCTAGCTATGCTCAAGAGGAGCGTTATACCTATAGTTGCCTTTAGTAGAGATTATGGGAGGTAGTTGACTGCTTGCTGTGGCAATCTTATAATGTAAGAGGCGTTCTGCTTGCTACAAGTAACTTGCCTCTGCTCTGCCTCTATAGAGCTGCGTCGCCAAATATTAAACTTGCCTCGCCAAATATCGCTGCCCATCTTTATGGGCTTTTCATGAGCGTTGTTCCTTCGTGACGCCCACCTTCATGAGTGTCTCCACCGTGCCCAGTTCATTGGAGCCACCTTTGTACTGGCCATCTCTTCCCCCTCCTATATCGTAGAGAGCAAATCAACAAGACACGAGCTTTCGAAAGATACACGTTTAATACGGCCGTAAATTCATGTATTAACCAAAGCATGGGTATCATCTCGAAGTTATGCAGATCCTTCCATCACCTGTCAGCCAAACCATAGGACCCAAAGCTACCTTACAAGACAAGTATGAACACACGGGGGGTATCTCGCACAGAAACCCGACTTTTCCTCCAAACGCCGACAATAGATTACAAGAAAGTATAAGAAAGACAAAGACCTTGGTTCAGTCGCTAAGGTCGATGATCTCGTGGACGGTTCGCGCTGCCGCCGAAGTTGGT
The DNA here is from genome assembly GCA_011058865.1 of Didymella keratinophila. NCBI lineage: Eukaryota > Fungi > Ascomycota > Dothideomycetes > Pleosporales > Didymellaceae > Didymella > Didymella keratinophila. The sequence goes on from SWKW01000052.1 coordinate 30,520, forward strand.
TCTGGTGTGTCGCGGTCTGACACACCATTTGGATCTCGTTCCTCAGGCTTAGGTTTCCAAGACCCGTTCTGGCTCACGACGATAGCTCTCGTGTCCAGAAGCCCCTTTCGCTCGAGCTCCTTGCGCACTTCCACCAGAAAGCCGTCAACACAAAGAGAGCTTGGCCGCGCATCTGCTTTACAGATGGGACAGCGCCACTGGTCAGCGGCGGTCGCGTCACCCTTTCTAGGTCGCGTTTCGAGAAATGTGTCGAGGTCGAAGCACTCGTTATGTAGACATGCTTTGCCTCGGACAGGAGTGTCGCAGATTTTCGAAGCGCTGAACGGGTCGCGCAGGTTGATAGTGAGGGTACTCTCCATCAAAACGATTTCATCGTCATCAATAGCGCTGGCCGAAAGCTTACGCTTGATGTCGCCGATCACGGCCTGAGCGGTAACGGTCTTCTTTCGACAGCGCTGCTCGATGGAGTGTCTCGTCATGACGCCAAGATACTCAACCGCAATCAAGTAGTTGCGGTACGTATGATCGTCCGAATTGCTCATGACTGATACTTCCAAGATGTGCTCACCCTTAGTGATCAGTGGAGTAAGGTCGACGGGCAAGTCTTTTCCATAGTGCAGCTTTTTGCGGCATTCTAATGGACGCCCATTCAAGGAGAAGGTTGAATATGGAATCCAGCTATTGTCTGCAATGGCCCACTCTTCGTCTCTCGGCGCTGGATCTACTGGCCACTTGACACAACGCAAGCGTACCATTTTATGATCCTCATCAATCAACCGAGCCTCCGGAGCCCCTGCAGGCACGGGCATCGCCTGAGCGATGGATTCCAGATCCTTGGTACCAAACGTAAACGATAGCTTCTCGATGGCTGCATTGGCGTTCTTCAATCTCTGCGGTTCGAGTACAAAACCTTGCCAGAAGTAGTAGCTTGGTGAACTCAAGTTTGCAGCCCGCAAGACCGGACTGCGCAAGTGAGCCTGATGCAGACCAAAGCGTGAAGGAACAGGGACTCTTTGCTGCGGCTGAAGGACGCCTTTTTGTGGCAGCAACGGTGTACCGCCTTGGCAAGGTCGGGAAGAGGTTTGCACCTGCGATACTGGGCGAGGATACGTTATCGGTGGCGGCGCTGGTTGTGTCCGGCGAGACATTGCCACGTTCGCAGAGCCATTTGCGGTGTGTATTTGTTGCTGCGGTTGTACCTGCGATTTTGGTTGTTGCTGATTGAGCTGCTGTAGGCGTTGCTGACCGAGTCGCTGTTGATAACGTTGTTGCTGAACAAGCTGTCCTTGTTGTTGTTGTTGCTGACTGAGGTGAGGTGAAGCTGGATAGAGCAGCTGATGACCTTGTGCTTGTAACGTCGCCTCAAGCGAGGTCATGATCATGACGAAGTCGTGTTTCCAGCGTCGCAGTTCGAGGTCCGCTTGCTCGCGACCTCCAATTTCGCCCACTGCTCTCCGTTGTTCGAACTGTGCCTGCGCCTCGTTGAAGACGCTTACAGTCTGGTTTTCGAAGTGACCCTTTTCAGGAATCGGAGGGCTCCCGGCCCATAGGACACGTATGATTGATCTGAACAGAAGTCGTTGAAACGTCACCGACGTGATTGCGCAGTTAGCAAACTCACGCGGGGTCGGTGGTACCCTTCGTCTCTCACTTGCTTGCCTCAAGGCTCCCACGTTGGCTGAGTAGTTGACAAAATTCGCAAATTCATGTTCTGCTTGCTGGTATCGCGCTGGCCATGTTGATGCAAGAGCATCGACAGAATACGGGAAGGTGGCGAAAAAGGCTAGCACAACCGTCGACAGTTGCTTATTGTCATCGAGCACTTCCTGCAAGAGCGAGTGCGTTACATCGAGGTTGCCGATGCGCTGTAGACCCAAGGGGAGATCTTGGGGCGAATAGGTCATGACACAATAATACTGATGCAAAGTCAGATAAGCCCAATCATGGGCCATTACCGCCTCTTCTAGGACCTGCAGGCGTATTGTGTCCTTGCTGTTTTGAAGCATAGGTGGATATTGAGCACCAAGAGCTTCCAGCCCATATCTGCAGTCATCGACAGTATACCAGTCACTGTGATGGGACGAACGTCGCTGTGAAGCCACAGAAGCAAAATGCTGTGAAGGTACAACAGGAAGATGCTGTGCAGGGTGCTGAGTAGCCGTAGGCCTCCCAAACGGCTGCGCGGGGAGTTGTGGACTGGTGAACATTTGACGGGCCGGCGCATTCTGCTGGAATAGATCTTGTACAGGAGGTGGATTTCCGCGCAAGCTTGGGGGACCGCCCGTGTGTTGTGTTGTCTGCATGAGCTTAGGCAATGCCATGTGCCTATTCGTCATCCGGCTGAGGGATGGGCTACGACTTGGTGCCTGACTTAGTGAAGGGCTCCTGACTTGCATATGAGTTGTTGAAGGTCGTCGTGGGGAATTCTGGAAATGTGGGTAGCTCTGAAGGCGACAATACCGCAGGCGGCCTCGCTGGAACTTGTGCTGTATCAATACGTGCTCTCTTCTCCATGGGCGCTGATACATCCCCGGCGGGGCGCTTTGGTAAAGGAAGCTGTCGTGCCGGGGGACTTCTGATGGTCGCTGCTGGACCAGAATTGGGGGCATTTGGTGATCGTATGGGCGCAAAGTCAAGTCTGTCGATGTTGACCGGCTGTCCCGTCCCTAGCCCCTGGATCTGTAAGCCATTGTTGTGCGCATCCTCTTCACTTGGTGTAGGTGACGGGAAGACCGTGACGTCCAGATTGCCATGGCTGCGATTCCGAGGGTGATCTGTGACGATGTTCGCGAGCTGTGGCGACGTCGAATTTGATGGCGGCAACCTCTCGACTGGAGGCATGGTCGTGGTACGGTCGTTGACGGAAGATGCCCCGGTCGCGTGCTGCCCGTGGACAGCCTCTGGACGAGGGTTCTTCCTGGGTCTGCCTCTCTTTTTGACAACGACAGGAGGCGCAGGGTTCGGCGAGGTGCTTGACGGCGTAGGAAGGATTGGCGGCGTGAAAGGAGCCTGGTCGCCAGCGCCGTTCATCCATGACTTCATATGTCTCCTGCCCAGCGCAAGGTGCAATGTGCTTGCAGTCGCGTTCGCATTGTGAGCGTCGCCCGATGCACTGGGGCGTGCACCGGCGGTCATGCTTCCTCAGCGAGGAACTTCCCGAGACGAGAAGCGTCGTGGTGGATATGCGTCTGTTGCGGCGTAGACTAGTGAGCGAGACGCCGGACCCAGGTTTCGCAACGAATGCGGGGAGTGCATGTCAACGAGGGCTTAACGGCGGTGTATGGGCATAGCAGAACAGGCACGACAAACAAGCTTAGGTTGTTATGTCGTGCCTCTGGCTGCAGAAGAGGAAGGCGCGTTAGACGGCCGTTGAAGGCGTGCAGTAAGCCTATGGGGAAGATTCGAGACATTCGCGACGACAGGTCGTCGCTGCCGCGGCGGCGCTAACGAGACAGGAGCGGTCGTGGAACAGCAGGAACTGCCTTGCCACGCAGCATTGTCGACCTGCATGGCTCAGGACGAGCACGCAGCGGTTGCTGGCTGCCATAAGGAATTGCGTGCAGTGGGAAGGCTGTGCTCAGTACTGCTCGTGGAGCCCGCCTGCCCGTCCTACGTCTCACAGCAATTAGTTTGGTGAGGGAGCGCTGCTGCACCACCCACGCTCAGTGGCTGGAAGCAAGCTCGCCGCCCACGGCCAAGAATAGGGCGCCAGAGGTGCCACGATACAGGCCAAAGCCGCACCACCTCATTACACTTTTGGCCACAGCTGTCCTCTGCACGTTTCGAACAACGGCGCGCTCGGGAGCATCCTCGAAACGGCGTGCTCGAGTCAGTCCGCATCAAGACGAAGGGTCCCTTTCTGGCAGCGACGGCGATAGCGCGAACGCTTCCGCACTATATCACTACATCATGCACAGTCGCTGAGGTTGGGCTGTCTGACGCCTCCTCTGCACTCCTCACATCCCCGTCCTGCTGCCCTCCTCCGCGCTGGGCCTCACCCTCCCTCCACCCGCGGCAAAACCATGGCCATGGCCTCCGGACTGCGCTCCCACACGGAGCACTGCCGGCCGGGCGACCTGCTGGTTGTCGTGCGTGAGTCTCCCCGCCCCCTCTAGCGTGCACCGGAGCTCGACTGCGACGATCGCAGCGAGTGTGGTGCGCTACGACCGCAATGCTGACAGGCTACCGTAGATGAGTTTGTTGCCCGCAGCCCGGACGAGCTTAGTCTGAGGCGGGGGGATCGCATTGAGCTCATCGAGCGCGACGACGACTTCGGCGATGGCTGGTTCCTGGGCAAGAACACAGAGAGCGGGGAGAACGGGCTGTTCCCTGAAGGTGCGTGAGACGGAGGCATTCCCAGCGCAAGAGCGGCCGAGTGCCAGGCGCTACGATGCCGTTGGGAAGCTTATCATGGCTGTTGCCGTCTCTAATGCATCCCAGTCTACACACGACCCGCCCCGGCACCCACCACAACGAACGTCCCCATACACTCGCGCAACACCTCAAACGTCTCGCAGCTGCAAACGCCGACGCAGCCCGTTGCGCCCGGCACCGCGACCTCGCAACCGCCGCCGACCCAACCGCTGAGCGCCCCCAAGTCGCCCGGCCTCAGCCAGGGTCCAACAGAGCCCCTGAACGTAGCGAACTCGACCACCGGCGCTGAGATTGCGCGCAGGGCCTCGCTGAATGCTGCACCACGTAGCATTAGCATGACCCTGAACGGCGACGAGCCCCTCGTAGAGCCATCAATAGGGAGCCCAGTTATGCATGAAACACTGAGCGTCATCGACGAGCACATCACCGATATGAGCACGCCCCGTCACAGCGCAGCCGTAGCTCAGCGAGATCTCAAGCCCAACAACATCAACAACGACTCTGGAAGCGAATACAGCAGCCACCACCGTCTGTCGTACATCAACGGCCAGGAAACAGAAGACGAGGAGCAGAACTTCCACACAGAAGAAGAGGTCAAGACGTGGTCGCCAGCGCGCGTGGCCGAATACCTGGAGGATGTGGGTGTCGAGAAGAAACATTGCGATGTGTTCAAGGATCAGGACATCGACGGCGAGGCGTTGCTGGGCGTAGACCGCAATTTCATCTTCATGAAGGAGTTCGATCTGGGACCAATGGGTCCTCGTCTGCGCACGTGGATGAAGATCAACGCCCTGCAACAAGAGGTCCGCAATGCAAAAGAGGCTGCCAAAGCTTTAACGCCGCACGACAGCCTCGAAGACTTTACACCGATGGAGGAGACAAGCACAAGAAACCGGGCTTCCTCGCTGGGCGCAGGCATGCTGCCTCGGATACCTACACTGAGGGAGAGCATGGGTTCACGGGGCAGCACCGGTCGTCACAACATGCCCCGTGCAATATCCTCTGCCGGCCGTTCGATCAGCTCAACTATCGAGCCAACGTCTCCTCTGATCAACACAATACCAGCTTCTCCACCGCTCGCTAGCCGCCCTTCTGCTGCTTCGGTACGCAGTCTTAACCACAACAGGCGGCATTCCTCGATCGACTACAATGTTAACCCACCGTCTCCTGGCAACATCAAGCCTGCGTCAACAGCGCCCGTTGGACCAGCGCACCGGAAAGCACCGTCGTTTGACCGCAACTGGACGATGGGATCACCTCAGAAGACATCGCACGATTTGCAGCGTCCCGCCTCCTCGAATTATATGCACGCTTCGAGCACCAACGGGACTGCTTTCGACACCAGAGAAGCCGGCTTGAACGCGGCAAACGATGTGGACAGGGGATACTTCTCGGGCGGCGAGGTCGACAATCGCAGGAGTCGTAACGTGCTTCGAAAGCGAGACAGCGACACCTCTGCCCGCAATCCCAGCATCAGCACATCGTACAGTCGCCGGCACAGTAGGATCGGCAGTGCCGATTCGGCCATGAGACAAAGTGCAGTGTCGCCTGCGGCCAAGCAGTACTTCGGAGGCAGTGTAAAGAGCGACCGCTCGAGCGCATTCGACTTCGTACGCCCACTGAAACCAGCCAATGAAGGACCGCCCACCGTCACAAAGCTTAGCTACGACACTCCCAGCATTGATGCAGTCGCAAACTCGCCCGCATTGCCCGGCAGCGAGACATCGTCGACCGGGCGTACTTCACCTTCGGCAGCAGCGACTACTAGTGGCCAGTGGAGTACGTCCTTCATGAAGAAGTCACGCTCAGTTGGTCTCAGAGCGATATCAGATGCCATCACTGGCGGAGAGAGGGCCAATGCGAGTGCTGTGGATGTTGCCCACTCGTCAAACAAAGATTCGCCCATGCAGTCACCAACAGGAACAGGATCAAGTACGCCCTCCGGAACATCGGTGTCGAAGAGCTTCGAGCTTGACAAGGGTGACAGGCGGCATACCAGTGGCTCCACTGCGACGAAAGAGGTGGTACCCAAGAAGAAAGCCAGCAAGCACGGCACCAGTGCTTATCTCAAGGGTCGTCAACAGATCACACCACAGGAAGCTATGAAGAACTGCGACTACAGCGGTTGGATGAAGAAGAAGTCTTCTAGCCTGATGACGACATGGAAGACGCGTCTCTTTGTTCTACGAGGCCGACGCTTGTCGTACTACTACAGCGAGAACGACACAGAGGAGAAGGGACTCATCGATATCTCCTCACACCGTGTCTTGCCAGCCAACAATGAGAGGATGACCGGGTTGCATGCGTCAATTACTCGCGCAGCATCGTCGCCTTCTTCTCCTCACAATGCCATAATCGAGACTGCGGCATCGGTAGACAGCGCCAAAGCTGCAAACAACGTCGAGGAGAATATGGACGGCATGTTCATCTTCAAGTTGGTCCCACCGCGCGCCGGTCTGCAGAAGGGCGTGCAGTTCACGAAGCCTATCGTGCACTACTTTGCTGTTGACAGTCTGGCTGTAGGCCGGCTGTGGATGGCAGCACTTATGAAAGCCACTATCGACCGCGATGAAGGCCTTCCGTTCACCACCACGTACCAGCAGAAGACCATATCATTGGAGAAGGCACGCGCCATGCGCCAGCGTCCACCGAACCTAATGGACGATGAGGACGTCGAGACGTCATCTAGCAAGAGGAGTGAGCTGGGCAAAGAGAGCATACAAGATAGTACCATCCATGAAGAAGACGAGAAGCAAGGCCTCGCTATCTCAGGACTTGATGGTGCACAGGCACTGCTCAAGTATGCCGAAAATGGCTCGCATCACGCATCCTCGGTCAATGAGTCTGAGCATGAGCAACAACAGCAGCCGCAGGACAAGCCTTCACCGCCAATCGTCGCATGAGCGTCACCATATATCCTTCCCATTCACCACATACCCCGTTCCGCCTAGGCCTGCTTTACATATATGCTCTTTAATACGCTCGCTGAGCAACCCTCCATAGTCGAGCGCACCATGATCTTTCAGCAGTTGAATACGAGGATAAACGAACACAGAAGCTTTGGAAATACCTCCGCGGATAGAAAAGGAAAGTTGCACTTATGTTTCCTACTATTTCGACGATCGCAATCCATGGGTCGATGGATTTGAAAAGCGCCATACCAGATCATGGCCTTCCTTTGTAATGAGCGAAGTAGCAACCGAGATGAGAGTGTAATTGTACGCCGCCTATGATCCACATTCCGTCCTTGTTCCTTGCGCATTCTTCGTCCTTTTCGCGCAGTGCGAGACGCGTCGGAGTACCTTTGTCCCTTGCCTGCAGCGCGATCTGACCCAACCCCGCAAGAAGCAGAACGAGCATACACCCCAGTACATCTCTCCCCGAGCATCATATCTCTTCATCTCAAAGACAGCGCTCAGAGCTGCATGCATTCTTACCCCACCATCGACCTAGGCACACCTTACCACGACCCAGCTTCACCTCTATACCACCAGTCCCTCCGCTCATCGCGCACACCTAGCGACACCATCACCACCACCACGATGACCCACGCATCCCAGCTCTCCCCGGACTACTTCTCCCACAAGCCCCGTTCCTTCCTCTCCATCCACACCGACTTCGACGAGAAACTCGCCGCCACGCCCCAAACACCCTCCCACGACCGCGAGCGCGGACGCCGCCAATCCAGACTCGTAGGCTACGACCAACCCTCCCTAACCGCCGCCGCTCCTGGTCCTCGCGTACCGCGCAGCCGCACCTTATTGCGCCTGCTCGTCCTCATCGCCGTCCTGAGCCTCGTGAGCCTCGGCTGGCGCTGCGAAGCCGTTGGTTGCAAGGGCAGGGGCGGCGGCGCGCTGGTCGGGGACTACATCGGCTCGAGTTCGCCGCATGTTGGGGGTGGGAGTGTGGTTGCGGGCTGGGGTACGCCTGAGGGCATGGATTTGAGCAGGATTTGGGATCGGCCGAGTTGGGATGGTGAGAGGCAGGGTGGGGAGAAGGGGCAGGGGAGCAGTACGCTTGATGCGTATAAGGATGACTTGAGGGATGAGGAGGGCGAGCTTGTTGGTGCTGAGGAAGGGGATGAGCAGGGGGTTGTTGAGTGGGATGATGAGGATAGGGACTTTGGTGCTGGTGAGGTACAAGTTGCTGCTGGAGAGCAGGCGCAAGATGGCGAGATGCAGCAGGGCGGTGTGGAGTACGAACTCTATGAGGCTCTGGCGGTTGCGCCTATCGATGGACCTGTCAGTGAGATGACAAGTTCGACTGAAGGCGATGTCGACAAAGGCGCTGTCGCTGCCGTCACACAGCCAGACGCTGTGTCTGATGCGCAACCCAATGCACAGCAGGGCAACCACCAGGTCGCAGAGTCTGCAACTCTTCCGCAGAAAGGCTCCTGGCTAGGCTCCAAGGACGGGTTGTGGTAAACTCACCCGCAAGGTGCATGGTCCAGGATCAAGCAACGGCAAGCCCTGGCTCCACGACCACATTTGGCAACAACGGTTGTTAGCACGTCAGCGGTACCCCAGTTTCATCATCAAGATCCATCTCCAATTCATCGAATTTGGGTCGCACTAAACCGCTGTTGTCAATTATCTGTTCAGATCGGGCTGCATAAGGCATGGGTTAATATTGGGGCGAGCCTGGGGCTTGGGGTCTAGAACACGTTGAGACGCCGGGGTCGAAGGGTATTTTGACCTCACTTCTTCGCACTGCTACATCACAATACTATCAATCTGGAGCATATGTTTTTTTGCAAATGTTTTTGTTCATTGAATTATGGTGGTGTGATGAGGTGCTACGGGCTGCCGTGGCCTATGATTAAGAAAGCGCGGGGGCGGCCCCTAGCGCGTGTGTAGTATGGGTATCATCATGGTTCCGAGTTTCCCTTCAGCCTGACCTGAACGCCTTTCCTTCTCTGAATGTCTTCCTCTATCTTCTTTGTCGTCGCATTGTTGATTGTACTTTCGCATTCACCCCTTCATTGGCGGGCGTGAACCAATCTCTCACTCCACATCTGTCATCGAGTGACCTGAAGAGGTCGTCCACTCTGTCTGTCATCCACCCGCTCTTGACCTTCTCATTTGGCTTTGCATAGCCCAGACGGAAAGTGTTGGAGATTGAGCAGCTCCCCGAATCGAAGGAGAACTGTATGCACTTGGTCTGACTTTCGCAGAGCGCACGGCAATGCGCAAATGACTTCCAGGCTTCTCGCTCCTCCTTCTTTTGTGATGAAGAGTGGTCGTGAGCGTTGTACTCCGCGTCGACAGACATGTTGTCCCAGTATGCCACCGATGCGCCGATCTTGGGGCGGACGTGCGAGAGGAATACGTCACGATGTCTTAGGACGATGTTGTCATGTTCTTTGTACCACTCCTGCTCGAACCGCCAAAGCTCGTCGATCTCAGTCGGCGAGACATGATGGTAGGTAATCGTGGGGTAGCACCAAAGATCCCGGTCGATTTTCATGACGGCGGGGTCGACAGTTGCTGGAGAGTCGCTCTGGAAGTGTGGGAAGGCGCGATGCAGCGGCACTTTGACGTCCTCTAGCACCTTCCCTAGTGCGCAGTCACCAACCCAATGCGACTTGGTGAACTCTTCATAGTGGTAAAGGTTGTTCGAGCGCTGCTCTGACACCTTGCGCATAGCGGGGTTGGAGAGGACGAAACCAGCACCGCCATAGCCAAATTCTACATCGCTAATGTAGAGGTGCTTCCCAATGTAGTATGACTTCGTGTCATCGAAGCCGGCAAGATACTCGAGCAGGTTATTCCAGCCCAGGTAAGTGTCCGCCTCGACGAAGACGAACCACTTGGCATCGGGCTTCTTCGCGTAGGCTTGGTCGATCATAGGTAAGAACTTCCACTTGTCTAACCTCCAGCCGTTGTTATCTGTCTGCAGGTAGTCACCCTTAAATGATCCCGACTGCGATGTGAGGACCCGCTGATTTTGCAAGCTCCGTTTGCCATGCTTCTGCAACTGATGGTAGAGTTTGAAGTCCTCATGCTCTTGCCTTGTCAGATCACTGACGCCTCCCAGAACATCATGGACCTCATGTCCTTCAATCTTCTCGTCCAGGTCGGAGAACACGACAAAGTGGGGCACACAACGGAGTGTGGTCCTAAAGTGCACGGGCAGCTTTTCGCGAGATTCGGTGGCGCCTGTGCGCAGCACGACTAACACGTCGTCGGCGAGTTCGGATTGCGGACAGAAAATCTCTTCTTGCTGGAGAGCGGCGGAGTTCAAGTATCGGTAGAAGAAGGAAGGTGATCCAGATTTGGTAAAGAGGCTAATTGCGGAGATGGAGAAGACGGCATAGAGAACTAGCCGGCAAAGGAAGCTGCGGCCCGCCATGGCAATGGTGTATGGAAGAGATATCGGTTCAACGGCACCGGGCCTTTGGTCGACAAGAAGTGAAAGGACCTGTGGAAGGAGTGACGGAGGCGACACGGTGTACTTGTGCGCCTAGAGACCAAGAGAGTGTTAGGAAGTGGAGGTGCGGCGGCCCATGGAAGGCGACGCCGTTTGCTTTCGCGTGCAGAAGAGCAGGGGTAGGCCGCAGTAGTTCACCGGGCGTTCGTATAATATCACGAGTGATTGAGGAATGAAAGGAGAGGAAATACTCGGTTTTACAGTGCGAAGGAACGAAGCCCCCGGTGATCATCATTCTTTACTCGCGTAGGTCAGACGGGTTCCGAGAGCGACCCGGCGATCAATGCCTCAACACAGCCTGACGGATGAGCGGCGTCCTGTCACAAGTAACCCGGAGTAGTTGCAGATAGGGTGTGCGTCACACAGTGGCACACCTCTCACCAGCGTCAGATCTTCATGGGTTTCAGGGTGAGTGGCCGTATTGTGCAGCAGTATCTGAGCACCATATAAGTCGATGCCGTGGTGTTTTGGCCTAACGGCGAATTCATGCGCGCCGAGGCATTTTGAACCAACCTCTTGGAGCAAGTGCAGCGTGGAAGCGCCTTCCGTACTTGGCGCATCGACGTCAAGCGCGTTTCATCACGTCCAACGCGGCTTAGTTTAGGCTGTGGAGATACGACACGATCCTCTCTCAACACCACGCGCATTCCGACTGACCTGTGGTCCCCTGCATGGCGATGCCCTTTTACGAAAGATCGCCTCTCGCAATTTGCTACATTCGCATGCCGAAATGCTGGCTCGTGAGGCTCCCTGTACGACCGTTGTATACCCCGACCAGCCACATTTCTGCGACGCTGTCCCGCCTGAGGCAGTTTGACCTCGAGATGGTTTCGAGTCCCATAGCGACCATCTCGGCAGCCATGCAACGGACAGCTGTCAGACTGTGAGCATGCGGGATGGAAACAAGTGATGATGCCCATCCAATGGCTATCCGTAGCCATTGACAACTTTAACCGTTGACATCGTCACTACTCAGCACTGCGACTGTCCAATTGACGTTAGCCGTTGGTATCATGGGACCGGAACCGGAACCTAAACCTCATCACCAACACTCACCGACGTCCGTGCAGCAAACCTCTCGCAATCTTGACCGGCGATTCAACGCGCCGGAATACCCATTTCCGAGCGAGCCGGTACACGCAAGATCGCAGAGCACTTTGTGCGCGCAGTAGCGGTAGCTCACTGGACGCACATTCGCCAAAGGGCAAAAGCACTCAGCTGTGTGGCTAACTTCGCTGATCACGCCTTTTTCACAGCCTCATCAACCGCCTGACTTCATCCGAATCACCGAGCAGCTTGAAGAAGAGCTGATCTCAATTTTGTTGCGCTTGACCGGTTCCCCAGTCTTTGCCGAAAGGGAACAAAAGCATTTGGAAACGGAGGATACGTCACGACGAGCACGGATCCAAGGATGGCGCAGACTCAACATTGTTCCTTTTCAGCCATTCATTGCACCGGCAAGGTCAGGCTAAGCTATGCAGCCCCATTCTCCGGCTCCCAAAACACGCATTGAGTTTCCTTCCAACCTCTTCGCACTCAACCATGCTTCGCAACGCCCGAACATCTTCGGTCCTTCCTGATGACAAGAAGCCAGCTCGTCAAGATGGAGCATATGCCTACGACGAGAACTGATAGGTTGATGGCATACGAAGTGCGGTATCGTGGCCCAAAGACTGTACTGAAGACATGCGGCCCAACAATACCACTGTCGAGACGTGAGTTCACGCATACCAAGTTGACAATATCGACGTACCTGAACTGCGCGCATGCATTCGTTAGGCCGATGCCAATGCCAGATGCTACCGTACCCTCGAGAGCCCTGATGCGCTCAGGCCATATCACCGGATATGCACAACCTGCGCAGGCTACAGCGACTATTAGGCATAGGTAGCGAACGACCGGGTTATCAACGGTGAGGAGAATGATGTAGCAGATTATCGTCGTCGATTCAACTGCTCCTGTCAGCTCACTGCTCATGTCAGGCTCATGCGTTGGACTTACTGCCCACAGCAGTGACCCAGGGCCTAATCCATTTACGCTGCAGCATAAAGCCCAATGCGTTCAGGAGTAGGAATGCTGAAACGTATGGCGGCTTCACTAGTCAGCACTGGTCGATCTCTTCTGATCATGCGCACTCACGATGTTCATAAGCTGTGAGTAAGCAGTGGTAGTGAACCCAAGCTGATAAATGACAGTTGGCAATGCAAATCCAACACCAAATCCTCCTATGCCGTGGCAAATCCAGTACAGACTGAATGTATACAAAGTGGGATCCTTCGTCATGACCTTCAGCGACGCCCAGTCCCAATGCTTTCCGCCTTTCGGGGCATTGTTGGCAAGCCGATTTCTCATATACAGTCGTTCCTCTTCTGTCAGGAACTTCGTCGTCTCTGGGTAATCCGGCAGCCAGAAAGCAACAAAGGCCAGCAGAATCGCCGGCAAGCCTTCGAGAAGAAAGAGCCATCTCCACCCAGAGAGACCACCTAGCTGATCCATGTGCGAGATCGCGTACGCCAGTAAGCCGGACAGAGCGCTCGAGACCTGGCCAATTGAGTAGAAGAAGGCTATGCGTTGCGGCATCTCAGTAGGTTTGTACCAGAACGCGTAATGGTAGAGGACACTTGGAAAGAAGCCTGCCTCAGCCATGCCGATGGCGAAGCGTACACATATCATGCCTGAGAAGTTCATCGCTGCTGCTGAACAACACGCCGAGACACCCCACGCCATGATCAGAATGAACATCCATCTGGAAGGCTTGAAAAGTTTCAACAAGATTGTGTTCGTCGGTTCGAAGATGAGGTAACTGTAGGAGAAGATGGACAATGTCCATGCCCATTGTGATGGCGTGAAGCCCAACTGCTTCTTGATGCCAGTTCCAGCCTCGAGATTGATGATCGCAGCGTTCGAATAATTGGCACTGTCAATGACTCTGAAGATGTAGACGAGCGAGTAAAAGCCAACGAGCCAGCGGTCGATCTTGCGCAACAGCTTCTTCTCAAAGTCTGGGCTGGCATTGAGGGACGTCGAGGCTGAAGAAGTTGATGCCGACGATGCCTGCTCCTTTTCGAAGACTGCTTGAGCTTCATTGGCGACGTAGGTCAGCTTGTTGATAGGGTCTTTCGTAGTAGCCATGTCGAAACAGGAAGAGTAATGGTCAATCAAGGTAGGGTCGAACGCCAATCAACGACGCTCGGAGGTGTTGTGAAGCACAGTGCAGCAGATATTTATCTCCCATTAGACCGGCAATCAGATAGACACCGTCACCAACAAGGCCGGCGTCTTTGTTGCCGACAAAAGACCGCCAATCATCACGACATGGTGCACAGAATGACGATAAGTGGCCTTCGTCAATACCAAGAGATGGCGAGTACCCCCAGCGTTGCAAGCGCAAGCCTCGACAAGCATCGAACTGCAGTTTCCTCAAGATGCCTACAGGTTGGCTATCCGAATACGTCCTGACCTTCCACACTAACGCAAACACCTTACCAGCATCAAAGCACGTTCTTTGGACGCCTCATGCGGAAGATGGCACCCGAGACCATAAACTTCCATGCGCGAAGCTGTGCGACGTTATTGCCGGCGGACTAAGGATCAGCACGTTGTTGTTGCAGCAAAGCACGCCATCGTGAGGAGAAGCAACGACCCGGAAACTGAACGCCCAATCACGATGCAGACCCCGCGTGGGCAACACCAAGCACGATGCTTTGATAAGATGGATATATAGCATGTCCATGAGGTTGCTTTGAGCCGAACAAGGTTCGTTACAACTCGGATTTCCCGCATCGAGCGAATTGACGTGCTTTCACCGCCATGGCTCCTTCAGCAGTCACGCCTCCACCTCAAACCAGCACCAAGCCAATCGTCAAGCCTTGGAGCAGGCCACAAGAGACATCCCAGAGCCTCGACTGGGCACCACTGACCACCATCGACCTGTCTCGCTTCGACGAGCCGGGTGGTAAGCAAGAGCTAGCGAAGCAGCTGTACGATGCTATCACAAGAGTTGGTTTCTGGGTCGTGACTGGCTCGGGTATTGAAGATGAGCGAGTTTTGCGCCAGTTCAGCATCGGCAACACATTCTTCAAGGAGCCGCTCGAAGAAAAGAGGAGGTTCCCCTGCAACTTTGCAGAAGGCGAGTACTTTGGATACAGGGAGAATGAGAGGTGGATTGGTGATACAGGCGTCAAGGAGAACATTGAGATGGTGAGTGCTATTTATGTGGAGACGAAGGATCGTGGCTGACAAGGAAAAGCTTAACATCCACAAAAACATCCCCGCGTGGAGAGATATTGGCAAGCATCAAGTTGTCGAAGAGAATTGGGAAGAGATCCGGGACTTCCATCGCGATGTTTGGGAAGTCGCGCGCAAGCTCTTCGTTTTGATATCCATCATCTTAGAGCTGCCTGAGAATTACTTGGCAGATGCACATGCATATGACCAAATCTCAGACGACCATCTGAGGTAAAATAACTTAGAAATTGACGAGACACCACGACTGACTATATCAGGTACATGATATACAATGTGCGCACGCAAGAAGAGTGGGACAAAGCACAAGCTTACTCGAAAGGCGGGCACACCGACTTTGGCAGCCTGACACTATTGTTCAGTCAGCACGTGGCAGGCTTACAAATCCGAACACCTGAAGGAGAATGGAAGTATGTCAAGCCAGTGACTGGTGGTATCACCTGCAACGCTGCAGACACCTTGACTTTCTTGACGAATGGTAAGCCTTCGTCTCACAATGATCATGGCGATACTGACAATGAGTAGGTTTCATCAAATCCACGATCCACCGAGTCGTCACACCGCCCAAGGATCAGATCAACATCCCTCGACTTGGGTTGTTGTATTTCAGTCGACCCGGTGATCACACACCTATGCGGACTGTGCCTTCTCCATTGCTGGACCGTCTGGGACTCATCAAAGAGGCAGACAAGGATCTGAGCAGGCCGGTCCCAACAGGTACCGAATACGTCAGAGCCAGAGTCAAGGACGTGCACCATAAGAAGGTATTGGACAAGCGAGAAGGAACGAGCTTTCAGTACAAGGGGCTCGAGGTCAAGAACCACTACGAGTGATTTGATAAGATACGCTTCCAGCTCTATAAATTTCCCAAGCTTTCGATGTAGGCTGAGTATGAAGGTGCGCATCTAATTGCCTCAGCCTGCGAGCGCTTTCTCCTACTAACTTCCTGCGAAAAACCAAGAATAAGGGGGTGACAAATCGTAACGTACGACGCGCAAGACTCCTTGCCACAGGGGATTGAATAGCGAGCCCTTCTCTTATTGGATCTCACAAGAGACAGGATCGCCACGCACATGCTCTACGAGTCGTTTGTGCATGTTCTTCTCGGCGATACCACGCCTATATCTGCTTCCGTGTATTGTCGTCTTACCTCGGCACTAGAGTGCGTGTTGATTGGAGGTGTTGGTGTGGTGATCGATGCTACAGAGTCAGTCCTGTGTGGAACATTTGCTGTCGTGCTGATGCCACCACTGAACTAAGCTCCACAGGCGCCACGCTAATGTTGGTATGAGTAGTCAGCGATGGTTTTGGTTCTGAGTGTCTCCTCGTGAGTACCTATTCCACGATTAGTAGCACGAGGTAGGCAGCGAAGCTATACTGCACATAGTACAGACCGGCCATGAAACCGCTGATGATGATGCCGCAAAATAACCACCAGGTGACGATATAGACTGCGATGCGACCGAACTTCAGATGCGGTAGGTGTTGATGGATCGATATCGAGCAGAGCATACAAAATGTAAAGTAGATCAGAGCGGCGGGATTTGGGGAGGCAGAAAACTTGTACATAATTTGTAGAGGCTCATATCCGCGGATGTCGAAGGTCTTGAGAAGTGGAGCGGTGAGAATCAATGCTGCAATGCTAGCCGCTATGACAGAGACTGCGATCCTATAGGGTATCGATAGCTCGTTGAAGGCATAGTCTGGGTGGGCTTTTCGTGTTGAAGAGTCATGTCTGATCTGGAAATCTGATCCATGTGGTTCTGGTGCAGAGGAGCTGTCTTCTCCAGACGAAGGCGTTAAACTTAGCTCGGACGAGCATACAACTGCACAATTGTCAGCAAAGTATGAGGCTAAAAGAACAAAGACTTACTCTTCGCGAATGTCTCTACCAGAGTAATGATCCGAGCGACCAGCATCATCAAGGCGATGACTTGTCTAAAAGTTCATTCTGTAACCAGAGGCCCAGACAATGGATAGAGGTTCGTCAGTTCCCACAGCAATCCTATGAGCGATCACCGCACCTGCTCGAAATCAGTACACGTTAACATCGCGTGGGTATGCTACTGACTGATCTCAAAAGCTTTCGAGAAGAGGAGATCCAGAAGCACTTGAGACATGAGATAAGCTGCAAGGATCGGACGGTAGGTCAACCCCACAAAGATGACCGACAGGGATTCAGTGACTCTGAATAACCAACTCAAGGTTGTCTTCACAGGTCGGCCAACCCGTGCTCGTACGGAGAGGTACACGGTGGTCGAGATCTTGTAGAGACGCTAGATACGGTTTGCGATACCAAAGATCAATATGACAGCCGAGACAATTGCACGCTGCAATTTCGCTCCGATATCGTGTCGATTCCAGTAGAAGTAGTACTTTCGGTCACCCTCATCGTGACGCTCAAAGAAACATATGGCGTAGTCGTAACTTGGCATGTACATTCGAACGTCAGAATCTTTGCTGATGGGGTCATATGAAGGCCCAACTTTGGTGTTGCGAATGTACCGTGATGAAGGTATCAGAGCAATGCAGAGTAGGATGACGAGGACGACCATGCCAGGTATCCTCCAGATCTGTGCTTGGCGATCCTTGCAGAAGTGATCGCGAAGGAATGTCAAACAACACAGGTGTGTTAGACTGGAGAACCACGCGAAGTCAATAATTCTTTCCCAATTCCGTGTCGAGATAGCACAGGGCAGTTGTGAATATCTGCTAATCAACACAGCTAGTCCTGTTATGAGCTGGAAGTCACTCATCGTCAACATGCACTGCATCCATGGGTAACAACTACAGCCCTTCGCTTCTAATATACTTACTTGTACGAAGGCTTCTCGCATGAGACCCTTGCGTGATAGGAGATGTCCTTTCGCAAGCGGTGCCGTGTGCGAGCGATGTGGCTGAGGGTGCTTGCGTAGCCTCCATCGAAGAAAGAGGCTGTCAACAGGGTTTGCTCGAACAGAGCTCGACTTGATATAGAAAGGATTTGAGTCTGGCGAATGTGTGATTATGTAATTAGCGATTACTAGACCAAGAGCGAGGCCAGCAGTGATCGTCCACGTGAGGCTGATCTGCAAAGCTCAGTCACATATCTTTGTCTGGCTTCATAAGACGAACTTAAGCCGATACCCGTGATGTCAGGATTATTTCTAGGCTCAGTTGGATGATCGGAGCAGCTGTAGTTGCAAGTCTTGCCGACAATCGACATCGTGACAGTGGAAGGGAAGGTCGGTATGAAGGATCCGTGCGGCCTGGTGGGAGGCTGATACTTATCGGGTGTATGCTCTGCGGATTGCAGGCACAACCTGCTTACATCCCTTGGCATACTTCAGCCTTCCTGCAACCTCGAACACCTGCTCCAATGGCATATGGGCGCCAAGATCGCGGTAACAAATCCAACCACTACATACGTTGCCATGCTACTGATCAATAGACTGTTTCAGCTTGCGAACGCGCTTTCTGCTTTCAACTTCCTGCGGAAGAATAGGAACACGAAAGGAATGATCGCCATTACCCCAGATGCGATTGCCAGGGTGCCTCCTGCCCATCGCACACCTGACCCTTCATACAATGCTGATGCAGCAAATGGTAGGCCTACTGCTGCAAGAGATCGTGTTGTGCTGGCCGCAGCTTGCGCAGAAGCAGCGTAACGTTTGTATGTATCCGACAGGTACAGGATCATGGCGAAGAAAACGAGGATATATCCAAAGCCGAAGAAGAAACCGGACAAAATCATAGGCGCAATTGGTGGGATGAACGGGGTGGCTGTGAAGCCTAGTAGAAGTAGTGCAACGGGTATGCTGAAATGTGTTAGCCGTATCTAACAAGTGGCAGAAGGTACGGACCATGGTGCGCCAATGCATGCAAGCGGCAGGCGCCGATACTCAGGTACTTCAGTCCAGCTGCGTCCCTCCTGTTCTGCTCTTGTGTACATGGACCCAAAGCAGTGGGCAAAGAGGAAGCCGCATGCCACTCCCACCAACACTATCCTTGTCAGCGACATTTTCATACCACTCAGGTAGCTAGTACATACTCGGAAGGTATGAAAGACCAACATGATCTTCCCTGAGACCGTAGATCCCACCGTATACGATAGGACTGCTCTGGAAGAAGAGGTACTGCATCGAATACACGAGTGCCAGGTACAGAGCAGTGAACAGTAGAACCGGCTCTCTTATCATCATCAGCCAAGGCCTCTTCAGTGTCACTCCCAAGTCGGCGATATGCTTCTTCAGGGTGGCTTTCGGTAAATCCACGGCAGACTTCTCAGACACCTTTCTTGCAATGACAGTAGCATACGTCTCCGGAAGACACCAGACGAGTGGCAGCCCAAGCCCTGCTATCATCAGACCAACCCAAAATGTCCATCGCCATCCAAGATACACGGATATAAAACCCGAGATGAGCGGTCCAACCAAAGGTCCACTAGCAGCTAAGAAGAGGAATGCTGCAACGGCTTGTCCTCTCGCCACAGGGCCTTCATAGACGTCCGCGAACAGGCCCGCAACGACCGTGTTCGGCACCGCCGCACTCAATCCAGCCAAGAGTCTGAAAATTACCAGAGCGGTGAATGACGGTGCGACGGCGCAGCATAGCGTCCATATAGCATAGCAAGTAAAGCTACCGGCTAGCAAAGGTTTGCGACCAAAATGCTCGCTCAGAGGCGCAAAGAACAGTGGTGATACTGCAAATCCGACTTGATAAAGAGAGTTCAAGAGAACGAACTTGCTTGTCGAAGGATCAAGGTCAAAGTCGCGTGAAATGGAGGATTTGGCGCCGGATGGGAGGGAGGAGCCGAGTGTGCTATTGAATGCTATCGTGAGACCTGTGACAAGCACGAGTTGTTTCCGGCGCTTGGATCATCAGCTACAAGTGTTTGAACAAGTTCGGTTGTGATGAATCTACCTTTGAGAATGCAAAGCCATATTGCGGCACATTCGAGTAGGTCGGCGTTAGCCCAGCGCCTGCTGGGCCAGCAGCAACGTTCATGCTCGTCACTGCCGCAATTGCTACCATATGCCCTGGCGGCTTCCGACTCGGTTCACATAGGTATATGTGTCACGCGACTGCTGTGTAACTCTTGTCAGTGTTCTGGAAGGCGAATTCCCGAGGTTGCGAGATCGGAACACTGACGCTAACCACGCCCTGCAGCCGCGCCCTGCGGAATTGAGCTTTACCTGATCGAGGAAGACGGGAGATATTGGAGCGTTATGCATATCCACGCCTTGCGACTTGCATGCTACGCCTTGCAGGTCTTTTGGTGGCATGGAAATAAAGAGTATCATGTTGCCAATTACAAGTGTAATAGTCTTGAAATCCTCCAGCGATCTACGCCTGCGTTTTCTTGTCAACTTAAGAAGCAGAAACGCTCCATCGTACAAATACTAGTCGAGACTCAACTGCGCTGCTGCTGTCAGCCAGTCTTCTTGTTGCTTCCAACTCTTCAGCCACTCTCGGTTGTCAGCCAGTGTTTGGTTCCAGCCATCCTCGTCACCAAACGCAACTCGTCTTGCCTCTCGTTGGAACATCTCGTCGGTGGGCATGATGCCCTTCATGATATTTTTGCGCGCAAATTGGCTGAGATGCTGCGCCAAGACATCTGCAAACATGTAAGGAGTATCATTCTCGACCAGCTTAGGAAGCGCCATTATGTTCGAACCAGAAACATCGGTCTTGTCATGTGGCTGTGACGAAAGCATGCCTTCTTGATCGAGCAGCGAGAGCATCTGGTTGAAATGATCTCTTGACGCGGGATTCGTTGCGGAGAATGGTACGAGACTTCTGGAGTCATCCGCAAGCAGATACGGCGGGAGGGCACAGGCAACTCGTGCCGAGGTGGTGGCATCGAATCCATGGTCGCCAGTCCAGTCGGCCATTGTCTTCCCCTGCCGGAAGTGTGCAGCCAGATGGTTGACACGTTCGTCCCAGCTGCTTAGCCCAGCGTTGCAGAACCCGCAACGTGAAACGATCGGCGGCAGATTGACCTTCCAGTCCTCGATAAGAGGAAGCGTTTCAATTCCGTGAAATAGTCGCAGATGCTGAACTAGGTGATCTTTACGCCGAAAAGATCGCGGCGTTCCCTGCTCGGTATGGCACGAACTATGATTGTGCTGTTCAAGATGGTCGGCAGTTGGATCCAGTGCGCTACAATAAGCGCAATGTGCTCTACCAGTCGACAGCACCACGCATCCACCATGAGGTGCGCATTGCCACTCCGTTGTGCTGAGATGAAGGGATTGCTCGTGTCGTGCCCAATCATACTTGTGTTTGAAGGTATCGCAACAAAAAGTGCATTTGAAGATCCGGTCCTCAGGATTAGTCTCTTTCCGTATGGTTTTTGGCTTCCTTGTCTTCTTGGTAACACGAGAACGCTTTGATGTTCCAGAGGCTGCTGACCGACTTG
This sequence comes from Didymella keratinophila, assembly GCA_011058865.1. NCBI lineage: Eukaryota > Fungi > Ascomycota > Dothideomycetes > Pleosporales > Didymellaceae > Didymella > Didymella keratinophila. The sequence goes on from SWKW01000052.1 coordinate 51,968, forward strand.
AGTCAGCCGAGTGACGTGACGAAACACTGCTAGCAACGCTGGTCAAAGAAGGCGGTGTTCGATATGTGCGGAATGCATCGAAGTTGTGCATACACGGGTTATTCGGGGTTCCGTTTGCCACAGGGTTCTCTATAGCGGAGTAAATGGCAGACAAGGATGCCGCTTCATTCTGTGGCGGTGAATCTTGCCATCGTTGCATTGCCAGCGATTGCGGTTCGCTGTACGCTCTCTCAGGCGTCATGATTGGTATGGGGCTCAATTTTCCTGCACTACGTCTGAGATAGGTGCTTCGTTTCCGTGGGAGCGACTTCCTCTGCTGTGCAGATGCCGAATCGCGCTCCTGTTGGACTTGTTGCAGCAGTACCGACAGGGGCGCCGCCATGTCTGGTACGACATCTTTTGGCGCGGTCGTGTAGCCTTTACCGGCATCCAAGGTCCCAAGATTCGCGAAGTCGTACTCGAAAGGGCTGATGGTCGCGTTGTTGTTGCCATTCGCTGCTGGGTTTGGTTCGAACTGAGGAAAATTGTTCAGCCATTCTTCAGTGGCGGGGTCAGCAGCGATGAAGTCAGAAAGCCAGGGCATATCGTCTGCCGCCTTGGATTGATTCGGCGCATAAAGACCGAAGTATCTATCTTCCATGATGTGCTGCTTGTGGTCCTACGTCCAGTTGCGGGGGAAGCCTCATGCTTATCATCGTCGCCGGCACCGGCACTTTCGCTGAGTCTTACACCGAACCCTAGGCTGAGAATGGAAAGGTTTTGTTATTAGCGCGTTTCTTCAAGTCGCGTCACATGAGCCAGGTTGCTCGTCGTCCCACTCTCTTGTGTACACATCGAAGTCGACGAGTTTGCTCGAGTTCCGCTGGCTGTGTACATTGTCAGCCTCATTTGAGGTCAACTGCGCTCGTCTTGGAAGGTGTCAGTCACGAGTGGGGCGAGTCTAGGCTAGTCGCGGCTTAGTGCTCATTTGTGACATCGCGGGGCCTCTTTATATAGACTGCGACTCACAACCTGAATACATAAAAGTTTGTTCCTTGTTCGACTTACGTCCCCAAATCACTATTTATGCATCATGGCGCAACAACCTCAAGCAAAAGGATATGAGCACGATGACGCGTGGGACGTCAACTGGCTGAGGGTTGATGAGAACCATGAGATTTACTACGAGCAGTACGGTCTGAGAGAAGGAAAGTCGGGTACGTTCAGATCCAATGTGCTTTTTAGTATTATTTTTGACTTCCGATCACAGTCATTTACCTTCATGGAGTACGTGGGTTGAGCATCTCGCACACCCATTCATCATCAGAGGTTGCATCCACAGAGCAGGAACACTGACCTCAAGCAGGGTCCGGGAGGACACATCAGCAAGGGAAACACAGCCTTCTTCAACCCGGAACAATACCGCGTGGTTCTGCTGGATCAGCGTGGATGCGGACAATCACGACCGAATGCCAGCACTGTCAACAACACAACCTGGCATCTGGTGTCCGACATCGAAAAGCTCAGAGAGCACCTTGGAATCGCGAAATGGCACGTAGTCTTTGGTGGATCGTGGGGCTCGACGTTGGCACTCGCGTATGCCCAGGCCCACCCGTCTTCTGTCGGCTCGCTGGTCCTGCGAGGCATCTTCGCGTTCCGCGCGCTTGAGCTGAAGTGGACAAACGAATACGGAGGCGCGAGCTTCCTTTTCCCTGACCATTATGAGGACTACATCAACTTCCTCCCAGAAGAAGAGCGGAAAGATCACGTAGCTTCGTACCACAAGCGGTTGATGTCTGAGGATGAGAGCATCAGCCATCCTGCTGCCAGAGCTTGGAACAAATGGGAGATCTCTATCAGCACCCTGTATCCGAACACCAAGGGATTCAGCCAACTTGACGACGCCTCATACAACCTTGCGCATGCTCGAATGGAGATTCACTACTTCACAAACGGGGGTTGGCTAGAAGAGGGACAGCTCCTGAAGAAGGAGAATATCGACAAGATCCGTCACATCCCAAGTGAGGACTATAGCTCAATTCTAGAAAGTAACTTGCTGATCAAAGTGTAGCTACTATCGTGCAGGGCCGTTATGATACTGTCTGTCCACCCGTCACAGCTTGGGAGTTGCACAAGGCGTTCCCTGAGACTAAGCTACACTGGGTTGCAGACGCTGGGCATAGCGCAACAGTATGCTGACAATCCTGAACTGCGTTTTGATTCTATACTGATGTCCAGCAGGAGCCAGGAACTAAAAACAAGCTGGTTGAAGTTTGCGAGGAGTATGCCAGTCTCTCAATCTGAAGCAGACCCTTGGGGGCAGAAGGTGGCTCATGACAACTTGCACGCGGATGTGTCGGATGACTGGAGAGGGTTGACAGCAGAGTGCTCAAAATAAGAAATAAAAAGTCACTGTCAGCCTGTGCATTATTGCCGATCATGCAAGTGTCGCTCAGCGAAGCGCCACTATTATTATTCTTAGCATCAACACCAGACGTACGTTGTTGGAGATGCCTCTCAGTAGCACCACGAAGACGTCTTCCAGTGATTCAGGAGTCCTGCGACAGTCTTTGTCTGCGGCCAAGTGTCGATTGCTGACGAAGTTGCCGCTCAGCACTAGCCTCATACTAACCTTATTTTCGAGAGTGGCAGTGAACGATTTCACGTCTTCATAGGGCTGGCAACAAAGATGTACAGGCAGTGCATACGAACGCATTGAAGCTCATATCGCCACACTGGATCAGCATCGTGCGGTGCGTCCTGAGCTTCGTCAATCAGTCTGGATCAGAACCAGCTGGGACTCAGGACGTGTAGAGAGGCCGGTCATATGCAAGAGGGTCAAACAAACGGATCGCGGTCGTTTGATCCATGAGGGAGAACGTCTAGGGTTTCTTACCTTCGTGGCAGCCTGATGTAGTTGATTGCACCAGCCCGCATGCTTCCAAATCATTGAGGCTTGGTCTTTGATGAGCATACGAGTGAACGTGCTCGTCCCAACGCCTGTCTGTTGTCGAGACCGCCACTTGTACGGCGTGGCCGATGCACACCTACTACAGTGCTTTTGCATAGACTCATATACGCTATGCGAGGGCGATACATTCCTCCGCATCGGATATTCCTCTTTGAGTACGCAATTCGGGACTTGTCGTACCTCCTGCCGCGGTGCGTGACAGTGCGTCTGCCTGAAGCTAAGCAAATATGCGGTTTGCATGGGGCTGCTGCAGCAGTTGGCCGTTTATCGAGAATCGACCCGGTTCTATTGCAAAGCTTTGTGTGGAGCCGCGATAGGCAATGTGGGTCCCAGTGACGGTGTGAAGGGCGTGCATGTGCAGAGCACTCAGTACCTACGATCGGTCAAAGTAAGGCTCACAACCAGCTTACACCACCGCATACTATCGGCAGACGGCATACAGAGCGTAGATCGCCATGGCAACAATCTCTGAGACCAGTGAAGCGCAGCGGAGTTCGTACGGCTGTGCCATTGGCGTAAGGTTGAGATGCAAGGCGGGTCTGGATAATTCTGGGATCTGCCGAGGGGAGAACCTGTTGGCCGTTCGTATGGAGTAGATTGTCAGGTCGCATTGCCAATTGAGGCGTCCAGAAGGCAGCGAACCATCCGTGAGAAGCACTGCCTAGCACTAGAGCCGGGACCGAAACACATGACTGCAGGCCAACTCTTCCTGACGGCGCATTGGTCGTATGCAAAAGACGTATTAGGAAGCGGTCATGGGACTAGTTGACAAAGACAAAGATCGTCCAGTCTTGGAAGTGAGTGTGTCGGCAGCAACGATGCGAATGAACCAGGGCCGGGTAGCGGAAGAACCGGCTTGCATGTAGCAAGGGAAACGAATGACAGAGAGCGTATTCAATGTAGTCGAGATGCCGTCTCGCATCGCAACGCTGCGCCGGATCGCCGAGCTTTGGCTCCCAAAGGCGCTCACCGGCTTTAATGGAGACGTACGTGGAGACCGTGGAGCGTCGGCGTAAGGTCGGATTCGATCATAGATGCAGTCACAGTGTTTGGCGGGAGAAAGTGAACGGTGGAGAGAAAGCTGTGCTCACCGACGAAGATGTATTGTTTTGAGTGATGTGTTTGGGAAAGCAGTGTGGAAAGAGCGGTGATGGGAGACCTCGGGACAAGGGCCTAGCATGCACGAGCGCCAAACCTGGTCTAGCGTTCGGATGACGTATCGTAGCCGGCTCACGCAGCCTAGCAAGCGTCCAGGCATGCACCCACTACGTTAGGCATGTTGGCAACAACGCCTGGTGAGTCAAGCCTGCTTCTTCCGCGGTCCCGGATGCATACGTATCTGTATATGGTCACGAGAGATGGAGCATGCCCTCACGGTGGAGTATGGACGATGCGCTCTTCTGGCCATTCAACAAGGCAGACTTGTGCAAGTGTGGAAAGAGTAAGCAGCTTTGTTGCATATTCGCCATTGAATGCTAATCATTGTGGAAGCGAGAGGAAGAGAATACGGTTCCTTCAGAACCAGCGCCATGTTAGCGAACGCCCGTGACCATGCCTGTCATGCGCCGCTATGCATATCCCATCATGATCGTACATGCCAAGTGTGGCTGCAAAGACCGTCCAATTTGACGAATGTCCAACGCTCAATCCCAGATTCATATCATTGTGCTCAGAAGCACGTCCAAACTCCAAGCTGATGCATGTACGTAGGAAAATCCCGAAGTCAAAAGTCTCAATTCAAGGGTGCTGCCCTTCATACAGGAGGAGGCTGGCTCGAAGAACCGAATGCCGCTTGTAGTGCGCCACGACATTCATGATGTCAAGTAATCATGAGGCCGGTGACAGTGGTTCTGGTGTACGTGTCGACGGCTGTAAAGCGATATGCGTTCTTAACGCAGTTGGAAAGATGGCGAAAGCTCGCTCTCATGTCCGGAGCATGGGTGCGCTGAGTGTGCGTGCCGATCGTAGATGTGTCCGGAGCGACGGCTGCTGTGTAAAGTGCAGGCGTAGCCCACAAGGACAGTCTTCTCTTGTACCACGTGGCCGCGCTGCCCATAGGCTGTGCAAGGGTCGATGGCGTGCTTATGGTAAAGGCATCGGCAGACGGAGTAGCGTTCGACGACTTGGTAACACATTGAGATAGTGAGATGTTATATGCTGGGTGACTCGAAGGTTTATTATGCTCAGGAAGAAGCAACGGGGAGGACGAAGTTGAACGACAAGATTGATACCGCGATGAGAAAGAACAGAATAGTGTGGTGAAGGGCGAGCCCATGAGTAAGTGAGAGGCTAGCATATATAACCGATGTAAAGGACAAAGCAGAGAGAACAAGCTGTGTGGGTCATACATAGAAGGCATACTCGAACGTCTGCAGGTCCGTAAGGCAACGGTAGTCCACTAGTGGAACGGGTGCATAGTCAGCACCGGGTGCTGCTAAGATGGGATTGTCGAGCGAAACTAGTACAGCCCTAAAATCAGTTACTAGATGTGCAGATGGTTTGGTAGGGCTCCTGGCTGGAGCAGGGATACGGTGGTTTGGTGCTTAGAGGCTCTTCAGCTGCAGCCCTCGCTTCCCATTGGCTTGCGCGCTAGGGCGTATAATCTGCCACGATCTGTAAAGGGTAGAGTCGAGTAATCAGACGGTCCGCGCAACGTTCAGAGGACGCACATGGACATGTGTCTGAAAAGGGCGAATGGCGGTACTGGGCCCCCCTGCACCATGCTTAGTACAAAGCCCCCTTGTTCATAGCGGAGTTGCGCGGTGAGTCTATCGTGGGCACCGCGCGATGTTGTGAAGACATCAGATTCGATCCGACAATCAGCTGCGCAGCTAAAACCATTCAGCCACAGTTTGATGGACGAACGACTCAGCGGTGGACCGAATGGCCGATGGAACTGACATGAACAGGCATTGAGACCCGCTCCTCGCGTGCTCGATGGGGCACATCGGCGCAGACACTGTGGCGGTTATCGCGCGCAATCATCAGCGTAGCTGGGAGCGGAAAACCTTCGCACGAAGTCCACGGAAGGAGCCGAGATCGGGTGCATGACGACTGTGTGAGAAGTGTCGTCTCCAAGCTGAAAACTCGTGCGTGACAAGTTGTCGCTTACATGTCCATTTCAGGGTACTGCCGTCCGGGTTATTATTGGCAACGACGACTCACGGCTCGGGTACAGTGACCTTCCAAGCTACCCTCAGCGTCCTTTCCCAACGCTGCTTTTGCAAACACTTTCATCGACGGTATCAAGGATGTCAAGACGACTTCCAATCCCTTATCAAACCAATCTATAGTATTGTATAGTCAATGAAGGCTGTCCCGCTGCGACCTCAATTTCCGGGGAATCCAGTACAGGCCATCAGCTGCATGTTGACGTACGAGGCCTGAAGGACGCGCCATAGCTGCCGGGGACTTCAGACTCCCACAGTGTTTTCGGACATCCCCCCAACATTGCTGTGGATCTTGATAGACAGTTCCTACACCAGCTGGGCCAGCGACGCGGTTCACCGCTCATGGCGCTAACCGTCGTTCACCCAGCCTATTGGCACCACCCCAACGCCGCACTTGCACTCTGGGTATTCAGGGTTGGCAACTCCCGCCGCCTATTTTCCTGACACCCGTCAAAGCACGCGCTGCAGGCCTCATATTCGGCTGCTTACCTTCACAGATGCGAGCTTACTGGTGGCAGCAGACGATCCTGCAGCCCTATGCAATGCGCCTTCCCGACTCGGGACCCACGTGGCAGGGTCGGTATACTGGTCAACTGTCTCATTAAGAAAACGAGCGAGTTGGACAGAGTGATCTTCTATATGGTGTCACGGCTATTATTTCGAATTGTAATGCTGCGGGAAACGTGGCCGCGGATCAAGACTTCAGAGGTCTTCATCAGCAGCATGCGCACGGCACTATGAACGCCACAATACCAATCACGAAACGAACCATTTTGGCCCCCAATATCGACCCTTGGCGGCACCTCTCTTGAATCTCTACTTCGTTCGCCCAGTAAGATCCATATGTGCATGTGAATACGCCCCACGGCAGATGAGATCCTCGCTTCACTACGAGGCTGACCACTTTGCGGTGTGCAACACCGCTCCCACGCCCATATGCACCTCTGCTGCATACACTAGGTGCGGGCCGGCAACGCAGCAAGTGTAGTTGTCAAAGTGCAGTGGAGCAACGTACATGCATTACTCTTCCAGATCCGGCTGACCGGTACCGTATAGGGAATCCTGCATGGACAGCACCAACATCGTCACGCGTGCAGTGTCGAGCCCTTTGTTGACTAACAGACAACAACTCCCAACTTCACGATCAGCCATGCATCTCATTCGTATTACGAAGATTGACAGTAGTCTCGATATTCGAGTGTCAGCAACCTCGCTTGCAATGTTATCAGGCTCGGACCTGCAACTTCATCTCCACATCCCTAGTCCTCCACTGATGCTACCCAACTGTGACCACCCGCACGACGCTAGAATTGAACAACAACTCGATATTCACAGTCTTCCCCTTCTATCTCTGCGAGTGCTACACCATGAACGCCATCATTATACTCAATGAAGCCAGAGTCGAGCACTCTTTTTATCGTGATCTACAGCTTGTTCTAAGTCGCGTTCAAGCCATCTCGAAGCTTATTGTAAAGTCCTTCAACATATCTTCGACGTATACCCAAAATATCAAAGGCGATACAGCAAAACAGCAAAAACGGAGCGTTCGAATCCTATCTATCTCTTCCTTCAATGGAGAGGGAGACAGTTGGATTCGAACGTCCGTTCTCGTGTCGAACGCAACCTCGCTTAGCTTTAGAGGATCATGTGATGAACCTTCTAGGCCATAAGGTCGAATTGAGTACAACATAAAGTATTAATCATCGTTACTATGTCAATATAGTTGGTCGTTGTGAGCCCAGTTGAACTTCAGCAGTCTGCCAATGTGGATCTACTCCCTTGCCCCACTCAACAATAGGTCTAGGGCAACCCACTAGACCATTCTCTATCAACAAGATATCGTCCGCAAGTACACCAGCACGGTAAGAGCAGATACGGATCGCTTCTCCAGTAAAGTGTCAAGATAGCAGAGGACGCTGGGTTCAACTTCGTTAAATTCCTTTCGAAACAGTATCTCTATCGTACCATCACTTCCACCAGTGCGTCCCTCTTACTTGATCATCAGCGCCTATGCAGTGACCTCGCCCTCAGCGAACGCTCTCGCAATCTCCCTCGCGACGCCCAGCCTCAGTACTCTAACGAGTTCCTTCCCTGTAGCTCCACGCGGGAAACCCCGGCGCCAATCCCACCCCCTCGTCCCATCCTCGACCTTTCCACCCTTAACAAGGACAGCACTGGAGTCCACGCTCATCCCATCTTGACTAAAATCCTGACTCCCAATAAGATCGAAAGTCGACCCACTAAGCGCAGAAACACTCTTCTTCAGCCCCCTCTCAGGCGGCCGCTCACCCCTTGCAGCCGCCAGCGTCGTGCTAAGCACCTCCTCGCACTGCGCCTTAACCAGCGCACCGCTCTGATCCCAGTCCTCAACCGCAGCAAGCAGATCATACAAATGTCTCAGGTTGAGCACGCGCTTTGGTGTGCCGAGGAAGACGAGCGCCTCGCCCAGCAAAGGCAGCAGCACGTCCACCGCGATCACCGTCTCGGTGGAGGCGTCGTACAGACCGCCCTGGATGGACGATGCGGCGGAGCTGATGATGACGAGGAGTGCGGCGGCGGCTTGGCGCTTCACATTCAGTGATGAGGAAGAGGGGGAGTCGCGCAGGTCGTAGAATTTCCGGATCGTGGCGTACCCGCTGAGGTGCTGGGAGAGGATGCGGGCGGCTTCTGTGTCTTGATTTGCGAGCTTGGTGAGCGTTTGTTTAGGGGTTGTTATTAGGTCGCGGATAGAGGTGTCGAGGTCGGAGACTGGGGGGTAGGATGTTGATTTTATGAGGCAGTGGGCGACGAGGACGCGGAGGACTTCTTGAATCTTTTGTGCGGAGCGGCCGCGTGCGTAGTAGAGGAGCGTGTCGCCGTAGTTGTGGGTGTTGGCGCGTAGGTGGTCGGCGTATTTCTGGGAGGGTCAGTATGTTATCACATTATGGAGTGATTTTTTGATGACGTACAAGTGCAATGCTGATGGCCTGCGCATTGAGATTCATGGCGTAGCACAGCTGGGTGATGCGGTCGACTTGCTCGACTGAGTCGAGTGGCAAGTCGTTGATGATGCTCTCGATGCGCTGCGACGCTGTGATGCTATCGTCCAGACGAGACAGGACTTGTACGGCGAGTTCCCAACCTTCTTTTGTCGACTGCCCATCTTGAGTGGTCAAGGTGCCCTTGGTCGATAGAGCCTCAGAGTATGCGATCTGAAGATCGTCCTTTGTGGCGCCGGTCCGGGGCTGTTCGTTGTAGCTCAAGACCATGAGGTCGCTCTTGTCGAAGCCACCTAGCAGGCCAGCTGCTGGCTTGTACCAGCCTCCCGCGCTGGCAATCTCGGCGACTGCCGTAGCTGCTGTGAGTGTCCAGCCGCGGAGGATGTACAAGGCACCCTCGATATTATCGTCCAGCACGCAGGCAACTCCGACTTCAAGGCGATCTGTAACGTTGACGCCGAACTCCTCGTCGCTATTCTCAACGACGGCTGCAAACGAAGACGACAGGCGCTGGCAGTATGCGGACACGGGTGTAATGTCGACCTGACGAACACGCTGAGACCGCATAAGAGACCGACGGCTGGCCGCAAAACTACCCTGTGCAATGTCGTCCTCTTCGCCGTTCCACCAGATGGTCAGACCCAGGGTAGCTTCGATCCAGTCGGCAGACATTTGGAGAATTTCTTCTTCATTGCCCAGCAGGAGCTGATACAGCCTGCGCAGTTCCTCATACACAGTCCATGGAACCCTACTCTCTGCTTTCCGACTCGCCACGCTCAGCCGGAAGGTAGCTTGCGATTGTGTGATGTGGAAGTTGGGTGCTTGGAAATGGTCAACGATTCCTTGTCGGCTCACGCTGTTGCCCTCTGCAAACTCCTGCAGGTTGTTGTACACCTGATGTACGCGCGAACGGAAGATAGTCCAATCATGACCTTTTATATCCCAATCGTCTGATGCAACAGCGGGACATTCGCGGAGAAGGTCGATGGCAGAACGAACCGCTTCGTTGGCGTATCGTAGGTTTGCGCCTGTGTATCCAGTCTCACCCAAGCCGTCGTTCTGCGCAGACTCGGCGACCTCGAAGTTAGCGCCCTGAAGCAGCTGTACTGTCTGGCTGAAGTTGCCGCGCACAGCGGAAGCCTGCACGGCCTCCCAGAACGAGTGGTGCCTCGAGTAGCCCCGCGTCTCCTTCAGTACGAGCTCAACTTCAGACACGCCAGAATATGTGTGGTTCAGCCAGTCGAGCAGCAGCTTGGGCACAGGTGTGTACTGCCGTGACTCGCCTCGAGGGACAAGCGAGAGCGCAGAAGATCGCTGGCTATGACCGACGGGCGGCGGGTGGTGGAGGTTGAGCAGGAGACTGGTCAACTTGCTGGCATTCGCGAGTCCAGCGGAGCCCCCAGAGCGGCTGGACGACAAGCTTGCCTTGGAAATGCCTTTTGATGCTGCCTGCCAGATAGACTGCAGCTCTCGCGCTGCGTCTCCAAGCACACCCGTTCTTGCTTCGGCTGTGTCCGAGTTGAGCGACTCGTTGACCTTCTGCAGCACGCGCTCCGTGTCGAGTATCACGCTGTCCGGCTCTTGCAGGGTCGCGCGCTCGACGTTGGGTGCGAGGCCCTTCGCCAGGCCGACGAGATCGAACTGCGTCTGCTTCTGGCCTGCATGCACCAAGGTCGGCCCAGGGTCCGGGTCGTTTGTGCTCGCGCGCGAGATGACCGACTGCGACAGGCGGCTGTTCGTCTTCGGTCGCCGTGACGCTGCGAGCTGCTGGTCTTCCTGGTAGTCGTCGTACTCCTCGTCGTTATACTCTTCTTCGTCCATGTCTTCGTCCTCTTCTTCCTCCTCCATGTCCTCGTCACCTTCCTCCTCCTCGCCTCGGGTCAACTGCTGCGGCGGGCTGCTGGGGACGCGGAAGCTGTTGCCGAACGCACCGCTGGTCGGGCGGCTGTTGGGGCGGCTGCGCTGGGCGGAGCCAGGCCTGCCGAACGTGGTGGTACCTATACGCATTGAGCCTTTTCCCTCAAAGAGTCGCGGCGGAGAGCTCTCTGGGAAGCTACCATTGTAGTGCGAGTTGTCAAAGTTGTAGCCCTGGTCGCCCGGGCGCGCGAAGCTGGGCTGCGACTCGCCGAAGAGGCTGTTCATTGTGGGCTCGTAGCCAGGAGTTGTGGAGGGCCCGTCGAATCGCGACGAGCGGCCGGGAGTCGAGGGTGGTGTGGACGAGGGGACGCGGAACATGTTGTATTGCGACAACAAAAGCTAGCTTTGAGCTCTAGGTAGAGACAGCAGAAGAAATGGAATCAACGCGCAATCTCCACGTGCGTTCCTCTCCTGCCTTCACTGCATGTGCGCGCCTCAGTGGCTGCGGTGAACGTGAGTGCCAGTGCGCTGATCTATTTCTCCGTCGCGCTGGACGCTGGACGTAAACTTCGCGGTACCTTGGCTGCAGTGACGCGCCGCAGCTTGGCATTGGTCGCGAGGCTGCATTTTCGGTGCCTGGAAATACCATTCCACCGCTGCACTCAAAGAAACAGCCCAACAGCAGACCCACCCGCGGCCCTGTGGATCATTGATGACCACGTGCAGCACGGCGGGTGCTTCCACAGTCTGCATCCGGTGGTCTCTAGTCTCGAGTAGCCTGGGCCGGCCACGCAATGCACGGTACGCTGCGTCCACTGTTCCTCGAATGCGTGCAGCCTAGATGCTTGAGATAGAAATGAGAAGCTTCGTGCGCTCGGCAGCGTCCTCGGAGCAGCAAGGATGGTCGCAATCGTTCGTTTGCGTGATATATATTAAGGTACCGCCGTCACCAGCCCTGCCCGCCTGCCACCTTTGGCGACACGTGCAGCTCGACCGAGTGCTTACTAGCTCTCCGCCAAAGCCGGCCGATGAAGTCACACTCTTACTGCCTCCAGCCTCTGTCAAAAACGGCCCTCACGCCGTCAGACCTGCCCTCTGCTGCACCTGCATTCTTCACTTTTCCAGGCGGGTACTCTTATTACTTGTGCTCCCCGCCGTGCGACTCAATGCCTGATGTTGTAATGTCTAATCCCTGCCCGGCTACCTGCTGAAGTCTGAGACACTGCGCTACCTCGGCGACCCTCCGCAGCAATGTGGTCCAAGACCAAAACCCAATCCAAGGCAGGATTCGACAAGGTCTACACCTGGGTGGACAAGCTCGGCGCCCCGGTCAATCGCCTGTCGAACAAAGTCGGCTCTGAGGCCTTCTGGCCGACGACGCTCGACGTCGAGTCCGACAAGGCTGCGCGCATCCTGAAGAGCTTCTGCAGTGAGTACTGAGCAGCTTAATCGTGGGCGGTATTGACATTACCGCAGAGGATGGCTTCTACCAGGAAGAAGACCGGCCAACGGGCGAACAGGGCCCCAAGGCAAAGCAGAAGGTGCTCAAGAAGATCCCCTCCGAGGTCATCAAGAACGCAAAGGGCCTCTGCATATTCACGACCATGCGCACTGGGCTATGGGTCTCAGGAAGCGGCGGAGCTGGCGTGCTGGTCGGGCGCAAAGAGGACGGGACATGGTCACCGCCGTCTGGCATCATGATGCACACAGTCGGGGTAGGCTTTCTCGTGGGCGTGGACATCTACGATTGCGTCATCGTCATCAACTCGCAGAAAGCCATGGAAGCGTTCCAATCGATACGCTGCACGCTGGGAGGGGAGATCAGTGCAGTTGCTGGACCCGCCGGCGTTGGCGGCATCATCGACACAGAGGTCCACAAGCGCCAGTCGCCGCTGTTCACATACATCAAGTCGCGAGGCTTCTACGCCGGACTGCAGCTGGACGGCACTATCGTCATTGAGCGCACGGACGAGAACGAGCGCTTTTATGGCGAGCGCATTGGCGTGAAGGACATCTTGGCCGGCAAAGCGCGCCATCCGCCGTACGAGGTCAAGCGGCTCATGGAGACACTTCGCTCAGCCCAAGGCGACACCGACGTCGACGAATCGCTCATTCCAGACGAAGCGCCACCTGCCGACTTCGAGGTCACGGCACCGACACAGCCAGAAGACAAGGCTTTTGGCATACCTCAGGAAGATGACCCCGACCCATTCGGCTTGCTCGCACTGCAGGCTGCTGGCCTCGAGATCCGCGAAGCTGCCACGCATCAACCGGCCGCGCCCGACCAATTCGAATTCAGACCAAGTCCCACGAGCCCCATTTTCTCGACATTCAGGAAAAGTGCAGACAGATCCAGCATAGCAGCCAGCCTTGCACCTAGCAGGCGGTCAAGCTGGCGAAGCAGCACCCTGAGCAGTGTTTTGGGAGGGTCGCGACCGAGAAGCAATTATGCTGACTCCGGCACGCAAACGAGCTACGCCGACTCGAGCACACAGACTGACGCGGGCCCTTCGCCTCCTGTCACACCAACCACCTCGAAAGCACCCCCGCCATTACCACCCCGAACATCACCGAAGTCGACTGATGCTCGCACGCCATCACCGCCTCTAGCGGACATCCCTGAGACAACTGTGCAAGAAGCTACACCACTGAAGAAGGTTGCGCCTGAACCTATCGAGCAGCCGAAATCGCCCAGCCCGCTGCGCAACTCCACCGAGATCTACAATCATGAAGAGGCGAAGCTCGAGGAACCTGCAGAGAAGGCTGCAGAGAAGAGCTCGGCAGAGGTCGATAAGAAGGTCGAGGACAATGAGAACAAGCTGGATGAGATCGAGCTCGACTCAGAAGACGAAGAGGAGGAAGTCGTGATCCACGAAGTGCACCAAGCCGCCGCACCCCAGGTTATCAACCGCGCCCGCATCATCCAGGTCGCCAAACCCGTCGCACCCATGCTGCCTCCCCGTAACCCCTTCCGTAACAGCCGCAACCGCAACAGCGCCACGTCCGATGCATCCACCGAGCGCGCAGAGGAAAAGCCTAGCCCAATCTCCACACCCAGCTTGAGGCACGGCGACTCGACCAGCAGTCTGTCGAGCGTCGAGGGCGAGGGTCTCGCCCACGTTAGCGCCAGATTGCAGCCCAAGCCCGTCGAGGAGGAGGAGAAGAAGCCGGAGAAAGAGGAGCAGAAGCAGGACGACTTCGCGTCTCTGCCCGAGAGCCCGGTCAAGACCGTCCCTGGCGCTTTCTAGGGGTCGTCCAAGGGGTCGTCCCAAGCCCAGTCCTGCCATCAGCGATAGCGAGCAATAGCCCTCGCCGAGCACCCGAACTTGCAGAACAACACCCACACCCATTGATACCCATACACTCGCAAAGCAGCCTGTCAAAAGCATAGGTCAGCATGGCGGTTGATTACTAATTGCCACTCTTATTCGTCGTTCATAACTTGCTTACGATGCTCGGTCCGCCGCGGACCGTGCAGGAGGGGGGATTGTATAGGGTGATTTAGTCATAGTCAAACTTGCGTCTCGTCACGAGCGCCTACGAATTACGAATCAATCGACTTACTCTTCATCGGTTTTACTGCATTGTTTTTGTACACGTCGATTGCTGATGTTGGCCGTGTCGGGTCTGGCCAGGCAGGGATTGTTGATGTAGGCGGAGAAGGTCCACATGTCGCGACTCGTGGGGATTCAGAGGGAAGGCTTGCATAGCGCATCTTCACACCGCGAGACACCTGATTTCATCAACGACATAAGCTCAATTACTAGACTACAAACTTTATGTTGAAGTTCACAAGACCTGATGGTTGATAGGGTCAATCACATGACAATCCTGTCAGGTCCAAACTTCGACATTACGAGTGCTTCGGTTCGAGTCCTTCAACTCCCGTTTCTGCTCAATTTGTCTATAAATTGAACTCCATTGATATATTGCGCGATTCAATTTTTGCCCGCGTGGTCTTGCCGCCTTTCGATCACTCTTTTTGCAGTCTCAACAAAGCACTTTGATCACTGTATTTCGCAACCCACGGCGAGCAGTTATCTAACCACACTCCATCCCAAGAGACTGATATCCCCGACATAGTCTACTATATAAACTCGTGATTCATCTCCGACAAATGTAATCAGCACTGGTTACATGGGTGTAATGCGCTGGAACTCTACAATTACCTTGAGTACATCTGTCGATTTACGAGCTTCATGTTCGAAACCGGGTAGGATACATGCATTACGTGCATTTTATTTTGCCATTGTACCGCTTGTTACCAGGCAAAGGAGGGGCCTTGTGTCGTGCTGTTCCTCATTATTGAAGTAAGCTAAAGCCATATGTCCACCAAAACGTGTTACGAAAGCGGCACTGTCGATGCCACGGTACCAGGGGACAGTCTCATAGCGGATGCCAAGGCACTCAAACAGTCAAGAATATCGAGAATCAGGAACATGTCTTTTGCGTGAAACGCCGAAACGCCTATGCTGCATAGATATGATGCTGCTAGCGAGAATATTAAATGACTGACAGTATAGCACAACATTGCTCAAAGTCCTCCACATTGGACTCTCATGTAGGTATCGACAACATTGCGAAACAGGAGATTGCAAACGTTGCTCGCATCACACCTTCTCAGGGTCATTGATGCCGCCATTCGTGATGATGTAAGTTGCCTCCTTTTCAGGCATGTCTGAGAAGTACCATCAGCCAAGTTCCCCTGGACTGTGGTTGGGGCGACTCACCTGGCGAATCTTGGATCTTCGCGACTCGCTCTTCACCTCGCCCTTTACGAAGCAGTATGCGCGTAGCCGAAGCGTGAGCAAGGATGTGACCACCGACCGGCTTGCGACCATCTGCTCCCTGGAAGAGTGCACTGGCGCCAGGATCACTCTGGACCTGGTTGGTCATGAGCACAGCGACGTTGAATTCTAGACAGTGTTAGCGAGTTCATCATTGGGTAAGCCCGAATAACCTTCAGCGACGTGCGTGAGCTTCGACAGGAACTGATTGAGCTTCTGTTGACGCTCGTTGAGCTCACCACGGCCAGTGTAGTCGACGCGGAATAGTGCCATGATACTATCGATGATGAGCAGACGATATTCGTTGCTGACGAAGAACTCGGCGACCTTGTTCAAAAGCTCCATCTGATGCTCAGAGTTGACGGCGCGGGCATATGTGATGTTGTCTTGGGCTTGGAGCCGTTAGCGATGCTTCGACCTGAAAACTGCAAAACGTACCGGTCTCTGGATCAACACCGAAGCGCTCTGCAATCTGCGCGATTCTCTCGGGTCTGAAAGTGCCCTCGGTGTCTGGCTCGTCGGTCAGTGAAAAAGCTTCTCAAGAGCCAGCCAGCATGACCACAGACCAATGTATGCCACCTTGCCCTCAGCACCACCCATATCTTTCGGAAGCTGTGCGATGACCGACATGGTGTGAGACAGTTGAGTTTTGCCGCATCGAAACTCGCCGAAGACCTCACTGATGCTCATGGTCTGAAAGCCACTGTTGAACATTAGCAGTGCCAGGGCGCGCCACCTCACCGACAGTTGACTCACCCGCCAAGGACAGCGTCGAGCTGCTTGCTGCCAGTCGAGATCTTCAGAACACGCTTGCGTTGCTGTCCGAGCTCATGTGCAGTCTGGAAGCCACCTCCACCGGGCTGCAGGATTAGTGACGCTCAGCACAGGTGAGGTGACCTACAGCATACCTGACATTTCGTCAACGCGTCCTTGACCTTGTCGACCTTGATCTCGCTGAAGCCCTTGATCTTCAGCAGGTTGCGGCGAGTGGCTGCATGCACGGAGGCGATGGTGTAGTAGCCATTGAACTTGAGCTTCGAGATGTCGGTAGCACTAATGCCGTGGGCCTGGATGGCGTCGATGTCGACGATGTAGCCCTCCTGTCGGTGAAGTTAGTCCATTTGGCAGTGGCAGCGTTTCTCTCTTGCTCACGTCATTGTGTGAGTCGTCACTTGCGACTGAGGAAGGCATGCTAAGGACCGTGGGATGAAAGCAAGTGCAAGTGCAAGAGAGGGAGGTGCAAAGTGAGCGAACGAGCGAACCAGTTCGAAGGAAGGTAGTGAGAGAAGAAATTTGTCTGAAGAACGAGGGAGGAAGTCGCAGCTCTGCTGAAGCTTGAGGTCCTATAGAGTGGAGCGCTAAGACGCGAAAACACGTGAGGGGTGACAACGAAGGAAGGAGCGCTCGATCACCCGTCAATAGCAACGACCTCGATCTCTTCTTTATCACACTGGGTGGACATCAACGTTCTCCCATTAAGCACTGCAACAAGCCCGCCTTACTACTTCAATACCCTCAAATCCCACCATGGACCGCCCTCCTCCTCCTCCATGGCTACTTCAGCGACCGCAAGCGTGGCAGACCTGGCCAGGTGCTCATTTTCCAGAAGGTGCGCATCCACTCGGCACAACCTACTCAGGGTACAACCGCGTTCCTCAGTACCCAGGTGGCACCACCTGCGAAATGCTGGGCGAGCGAGACCCCTACTTCCCCATGGATGGGAGGTCGGGCGGTGCACTCTTCGGCCTCATCTTCATAGCGTTCCTGGTTTACATCGCCTGGCCAATCTACGTGCTCAGGCATTTGGTTCGCAAGGTATACATCCCCAATCATTGCATGAGTGAGACTCATGCTGATGACAGAAGTCTGTCTATGGCGACGACCAACGCTTCCAGGCCAACCACGAAGCCTACAGGGCCAAGATGGGAGCCGCGGCCAAGGGCAGGAGCGATATGGAGGATGACTGAAGCCAGGACATTGCCGACCGCCTGCAGGGCTGGCCGTCGATGAGGAGTAGTCCGTGTGACATGAATATGCAGATCAATCGCAGGCATAATACCATCATAGCCCAGCAGAGCACGCGTGAAGACTTGATGACTATGTAGGCTGCTTCAATAGCAGGACGCGAGTGGAATGAGCAAGCTGGAGATTGTCAGAGTGTTGGCACATAGATTGTTGATATATCCTCCATATGCAAAATCTGGGAAAGGTGAACATAGAGAACAAGGCAGGTATGCCGACTCAGCTCCGACAAACACACACATCTTCTTCACTCCTCTCCTTCATGTGCCGACTACGATGACCTCCCGGGTAAGCTCCTCGCTCCACTACCAACCAAACCACCACACACAGCCGCTCTCGATTCACCAAGCCGTCGCCTGTTCGTACTAATGGGATGCGATGGTTCTGAAGTAAGGGATGAACGTTCGTGGGTATCAGCGTAGGACTCGTGGAAACTTTTGTCTTGCTCGATGGTGGTAACTCGTAAATGCGTGAAGTCTGTCGAATGGTGCCGAGGCCGAAGAAACGATCGTGTTGATGCAAAAACCAAGGAAATAGCAAAGCGTAGCCAACTGCAGATCCAAGCTCGCCGCGATGTCACTCGCAGCAGCCGTGGTATTCGGAGTTGACACACGCTTATGCGACGGCGGTGGTGGGAGCAACGGGCTGGGCGGAAGCAGCAGCTGCGGCAGGAACAGGGGCGCCACCGTCACCGTTGACCTCAGCCTGGGTGCAGTCGCGAGAGATGTGGCCAGTCTCGCCGCAGCGGTAGCAGGTCTTGCCGGCGGTGTTAAGGGGGCCGCCGTTGGGAGCTGTGCAATCGCGGGAGATGTGGCCGAGCTTGCCGCAAGCGTAGCACTTCATGGCCTGAGCCTGGCAATCACGGGCGAAGTGGTTGGGACCACCGCACTTGTAACAAGTAGCAGGGCGTCCACCAGCGTATCCACCACGGAAGCCTCCTCCATAGCCGCCACGAGGAGGACCACCGGCTCCACGACCCATTCCAGGGTTGGGGCAGTTGCGGGCCAAGTGGCCGGTCAGACCACAGCTGTAGCAGCGTCCGCTGGTGCCAGCGCCGCTCAGGCGCAAGGTCGGGCAGTCAGCCTGGACGTGTCCAAGACCCTGGCAGTGGTAGCACTGCTTGGCTGGCGAAGGGGTCAGTAAGGTTTGAGGGGTGCGGTCGCGATATATGACGTACTCTCGGTGGTGCGAGGATGAGGGCATCCATTGGACTCGTGGCCGGGCTGCTTGCCTGTGCGAATATTAGGATGCGCCTGTGGCTGAAGTTCGCAGTGTTGCGCTTACAGTTGTAGCAGAGCCTCTCCGAGGAAGAGCACACCTCTGGAATTTCATTAGTCGCAACTCCGTGATATCATCGGTCCGCACAGCTGGAGGTTACGCGACGCAGGAACCGTTGCTAAAAGCGCCCTCTCACGACAGCAGCTCCCGGCAGCATCCCACTGCAGCGCCCGCCTTAGCCAATGTGCCAGGCTGTCTTACCAGCGTAGTGCCCAACATTTCCGCACTTGAAGCACGCGCGACGAGAAAGAGAAGACATCTTGTCGGTTCTTCTGGCTGTTCTGAATATGTCGTAAGTATATACGATTGCTGGTGGAGGGGTCGCCAGAAGGGGAGGGAGCAGGCGAAGGAGGGGTGATCTCGAGGTCTGCAATTGCGCCTGAGGCGTGCGCCGTTCGTTTAGGGGCTGTTTGTGATGATGCCGAGATTGACAGGGGTCGGCCGTACCTGCTTCTTTTACTGCTTCGGTTCCTGCACCTGCGCGTGTCTGTCAGTCGAAGTTTTTTCGAGATCATCGAGGGGTACGGCAAGGCGGAGGAGCACGCGCCGAGTGGAACCACCTGTCGCGCGTCGTAATGGTGGCTGCAGGGCTGAGGAAACATACTTCTTTCAAACTTCCAGTCCTTCCCTCAGCAACACAACTTCAACGTCCTCCAAAGAAATTGGTATGCGTGGTGAGAGTTTGGGGTAGAGAGAGAAGATGTGGGCTGCGCGCGGGAAGCATGCTCGCCCGCGCTACGCAAGTCCTTCCGAGGTGCAAATGCACGCAACACCGGACAGGGGCCAGATTCAGGTGAGTCGCCTTTCTGTATTCACTCTAGAAGCTTTCTTCCTCCTATCACACTGCTTGACAGTACGAGTAGTCTGCGCGATGTCGCACACTGTATGGCTGCGGCTCTCGTTCAGGCCTCACTTCAAATTTCATGCTGCGCGTCTGCCGCTCGAGAGGTCATTTCTTAGCCTAGCTCCCCGCCTTATGACACCATAGCTGCAGCATGCTCGGACATGTCCGTGGGTTGGTTCCTGCATGTGTGGATTGCATATCAACTTCGCACAACGACTTCACGCACAAAAGGAGTCGGTTTCGGAGCGCACATAATCAGGACTAGACCTCAACCCCAGATGGCCAGATTGACAGCCCCATCTCGCCTCTATCGTTTTCACGCAAGCAACGACGATGATTTCCAACCCTAAAGTTTGGCCTTGGATTTCGTGAAGGTGGGTTCCGGACCTCGCTGAGTCCAACGCTCAGCTATGTCGTGGTCGACGATCACCTGCCACATGAGGGATAATGGGTGGACCTACTTTTGCTGTCGCGAGGAAATCGTGTTGTGAAGGCTTCCATGCCACCTTCAATGACAATCACCCTTTGGGTTTTCTTCCTTTCGGCGAAATACTTCTGGTAAAATGCCATGGCGGCTGCAGATCGCTGCTGACCAAGTTGGCAATAGAAAACCACCATACCGAGATTTTCTAAGGCTGGCCGATACGCCGCACCTTTTCCGCCGTCCTGGAAGGCAAAGGAAGGACTGGACCGGCCGTGACCAGTTGATAGGCGTCTCTGAACTTTACTTTGGCATTCCCTGGATACATACCGTCTTAGTATTGTCCACAATGCAATGAACAGTATGGGTACTAACCAACGTCGTCCTGACAATCAACGAACGCAACAGTTCGAGTTTTCTTGACGTCCTGCTCGTCTAGTGACTTCTTGAGACTAGCAGGCCGAACACACTGGAATGACTTCGTTCCATGGATCCTGCAGTTCTTGGGCAACAATTGGATATCAGACTAGTGATGTCCGCTATTGGGGTTCGATGAAAGACAGATAGGATGGTATGTAAGGAACAGTGAATTGATGGAAGAACAGAGGGGTGCGTTACGAAACAAGGAGCTCATCAACCAACTTTATATCTTTCATTTCCCATGTAGGATTACTAGTCATTAACCACATTGAGCATCTTCGAGCCTAGACCTTGAACGTACACTTGCGCTATTGCAGGCGATGGATTGCTAGCTGAACTGAGAGCAGCCATCGCTCTACCTTGTCGATAGTGTTGGCGACAAGCACGCTGGTCCGCGGGCTCTTCGGGCTCACCAAACCACACTCCGCTGACTTTCGGCACTTCAATCACTATCCAGACACTACGAGCAGCATGATCTTTTAGTCCGTAGATCACTCAGAGCAAAATGTGACATGCACTTTCCAACTTGAAGAGGGAGACCCCGAGTGACGGTGTGGAGTGAGCGCCCAAACTTGCCGAGAGGTACAATTCAGATGACGTTTCTTTCCAATCGCCATCTCACAACATCTCTAAGTCGTGACATGGGCTCGAGCAACAGTTCAAGCACAATGCCCTCTTTGAGGAGTTCCTCACATTGCACGAACGTGAGACTTTGTCCGTTCTTGTAGCCATGTTCATCGAGTATCTCACAGACTCTTTCCAGCAGATTCTCGGATCTGCTCATTATCTCATCAGCCACGCCTCTCAACGTTTGCGAATCCACTGTTGGATCGAATGACTCCCAAGCCATCATCTCCTTGACATCGTCGCTCTCTCCGCTAGCTCTGTTTTTCACACCGCTTCAGTATGAGAATGCGCAAATCTACACGAACACGCTGCTCGATGCTTTCATTGGCTACAAAGCAATGTACAAGCGACTGGGCGAGCAGATAGCTGGAGTACAGCGCCAAACTTTGGATATTGTTGCCTGGGACGAAGCCGAGAGGGAGAACATCATGGTGAAACCGAACCCAACTCCCAGAATGGGTGGCCCCAAGAACACAAGCACCGGAATGTACCCGTTCACTGAGATACATATGAAGTTCCCAGCTTCTGTCACAGGTCTCAGCGGCGCTCGTACTGCTATTCGTCGACAGATGGCTCGCATCGTCAACGAAGTTGATGCCATTGAAAAGGACCCAAAGCTTGCAACCGACGAGGATCACACGGAGCCATTCCAGGCCCCGGTCGCTTTCGAGTCCCGCATACCTGTGGTGGAGGTGCCTGAGCGATTACGCATCAAGAGCCATCCGCTGTCCGGAAAGCTAATCGCTGCGAAACTGCTGACTGAAGAGCAACAACAAGAGCAATTGAAGAAAGAAGAGCAAGAAGCTGCCACAAGTTCGATCCATGAAGGCACCAGCAAGCTCACCTTGGATGAGACCACAGCATTTAACGATCTGCTCCGAGATCGTCCAGGATTGGGTGTTGACTTCCGAGCCTCTGATGCTGTTGGATCAGACAATCAAGGAAAGGCTTTCAACAACCTAGACTTCATGAAGAAGGACTGGGAGATCCGCTCGATGCGGGTGCAAATAGCAAGCGGTCAGCTCACATATTTGGCGATCTCTTACGAAAATGGCCTTCTTGTCGAGAAAGGGAAGGTGGGTACCCGATGCCGAATTGATTGACAGGTTACAGAAACTGACTCGGCTCAGATGGTGGCTGACACCAAAGTCCTGAGGTTCGGAAATTTCGCGAAAGGCGAACGCATCACCTCAGCTGCCATCGAACATGGCAAAGCCATCGTTGGCGCCAAGTCTATCAGTCAAACGCAAATTCTCGGACTACGCCTCTTCACGAATAGAGGCCGAAGCTTCAACGCGAAAGCTCTGCAGTCCAGGGAAGTTCCGTCGTCCGCGAGGGCCAAGATAGTAGAGCGAGATGGCTGCCCATTTGGTAACGTAGGTACCGTGTTTATGGATATGCCCTTCACTTCAGGCACACTCAAAGGTTTCTTTGGAAGGAGTGACGACGGTCAAGACGGCAAGATCTGTCGTTTGGGGCTCATTTGGTATAGGCTACCTGAACTGAGTGCGAACGAGAAGGAGGTTCAGTTCGATGGTACAGCAGATATTGTTGCGGCTGATGACGGAGAGCGGGCAGAGTTCGAGCGGACTCAGCGCGAAGAGATGGAGAGTCTCAAGCAAAGGCTCAGGGACAAAGTAACGATCTTCACAGAATGAGTGAGGATACAGACCTGTTCTAAGTTGATTACAGGAATTGAAACGCAGCGAAGCTTCCGTCTCAGCACTTGAAAAAGCACACCCACGGAACGAATCGCAGTGCGGTTCCTTTTTCGCAGGCGCTGAGGGCATGACACCAGGTGTCAACGCAAGCTCACTCGTTTCCGTCAAGTTCCCGCAGACATACCCTAAGCCACCACGTCTGCTATACGGTCTCAACAAAGTCGATGCCGCATCTGGTCGCAACCGTGCCTTGCAGATCATCGATCCCCAGGTCAACGCAAGAGGTTTAAGCGTCAAGCTCAGCGGCATGGCTGATAGTCACGTGTATGACCTCGGCTGTAACTGGATGACGCTGCCCAACGATCTTCAGCTCGAAACTGGGATGACTAACACACTCAGAGCTCGCAGGCAACTGATACCTAGCATTCGCAGGATCGTCTTCAGCCTCGTCTCTCCACTTAACAGATTCACCCCAACATCTTTCGGTACCCGAGATGTCCTCACGAAACGTCCCAGATATGCTTGAGAATTGCTCGTTATTCGCCTGTCACTCTTTTCGCACACACCTACACCTCAGGCCTCACTCTCCCCCTCCTCTCCCTCATCCTCTCAACCCTTCTGCGATCCTCCTCAAACCTCTTCCGCAGATTGACTTCCGCCTCCTTCCTCTTCTCGCGGTTCTGGAAGCGGTAGAAGTCGTCCTTGACACCGTTGTTCTTGCGGCGCTCTTCCAGCTCTGCCTTCTTCTTCTCGGCCTCCTCGAGGCGCGCGGGCCCGGCGCGGCCGCCGCGCGTAACGGTGATGAAGCCGTCCTCGTCCGGCACGGTGCGGGCGTGTTTTGTGAGTCTGGCGCGGTGCGTCTCGAGCGCGTTGAATTGGCTGAGATAGGCGTTTATGCTGGATTGGAGGGCGGAGGGCGAGGGGTGGGTGAGTTTGAGATGGGATTTGTAGCCTGCTCGCGTTAGTTCTTAACAATATCATCTGTCCATCCCGTACTTCATAGTCGATAAAGCAGAAACGAATCATATATGAGGGGGGTTAGTATCAGACTTACGTTCAACGCCCAGCGCACTCCCAGCGCTCCAAGTTATACTCTTCCCGCTCTTGGCCGCAGCCTGGATCTCCTTCAGCGCCCCCCGCGCACTGCGCTTGTCCACAAACACCACCACGGCCGCGCTCCCACTCCGCCTCACCTCGCCGGCCCAAAGACTCGGCAGCGCGCTCTCCTCGTCTTCGACAACGCCCTCGGCTACCACGTCCACATCGTTCCTCTTGCGCTTCTTGCCGCGCTGCTCCTCGTCGTCGCCGCGCCGCTCGGCCTTCCACCGCTTGTGCAGCGGCGCTGCGGGCACGCTGGAATCGAACTCGACGCTCTCCACGCGCGCCCCGCCGAGCTGGGTCGCGAAGAGTGCGCGCAGAGAGGATTCGGTCGCGTCGATGGGGGTGTTTGCGAGGAAGAGACTGCGGTCTGCGGTTGCGGAGTATCCGCTGGGCGAGTGGGGCTTGATGTACAGGTAGTGCTGTGTGGACGTGTGCGAGGCGGGGAGGCCGGGGAGGGTCGGGAGGGTCAGCGGGAGGATGGTGAAGTCGGAGACTGTGGTGGGCGCTTTGCGCTTGAGTGGTTTCTCGGGCGCCATGGTGTTTTCAATATCTTAAAGGCACGAGAAGCACCTGCTTCTGCTGACCGGGAACAGCCTTCAGTTGTCTGTGGGTGACTAGCTTCCTGGAGAGTAAAAGCAGCTAAAGGAACAGCGTGTCGCAGTAAGACCTCATGATGTCTCGAGAGTGTAAGTCTGTGGGTTGCGGATCTCGAAATTTTGGCAGGGTTGGCACAGACCAGAATTCACTATCGCTATCGAGGTCCACGGCTGTCGACCTTTACCGCACTTGCTGCCCGTCTATCATTCTCCTCAAGATCATTAACCTGACAGTCCTGTCCGCGTATCATACAAACATGCGGCAGTTGGCCCATACCAAGATGTCCATGTCTCGCCCGCTCGCTTTCAGCAACACTCCCATTGGTCGTCGAATTCGACGTCGACAGCACCCGCAAGGGCCGAGGTCCCAGATCTCCGCATCGCAGAGCTCTCCACGCTACACCACATGCGCGTATGTAGCCTATGTAGCTATAACAAACACTCGTGCCTGGCATATCACGTCTCGTCAAGATACCATTATTGTTGCTCCTTCTACTAACGCCGCCTCTACTAACACCACCACCACCACTGTTGCCCGACAACAATAGCAACATGTCACCTCGCCAGGTCTCCCCCCGCCACATGCCCGACATCACCCTACCGCACTCCTACGACGACCTCAATAACACATGGACAAGCATCCGCACGCACCACCACAAACCCGAGCCCAGCATCATCGTCCTGACGCTGTTCCGCCCGGGCAAGCACAATGCCTTTACTGACACGATGCGCCGCGAGATCGAAGCCGCATACGCCATGTTCGACGCCGATGCGCGCGTCAAGTGCATTGTGGTGACGGGCGATGGGCGGATATTCTGCGCGGGTGCGGATCTGGACGTTGGATTTGGGGAGGGGACGACGGGTGAGGGGGCAGAAAAGGTGCAAGAGCATCGGGACGGGTATGTTGCAATCCATGGGGTTTGATGAAAGCGCTGGATCCTGCAGAGGGGTACTTGTGCTAACGCAAAGCAGCGGCGGCAGAGTCACGCTCTCCATCTTCCACTGCCGCAAGCCCACCATCGGCGCGCTGCAGGGCTCCGCCGTGGGCATCGGCATCACCATGACGCTGCCCATGAACATCCGCCTGTGCTACCGCGACGCCAAGATCGGCTTCGTGTTTGCGCGCCGCGGCCTTGTTATGGAGGCTGCTAGCTCCTTCTTCCTCCCGCGTCTGATCGGCTTCTCGCGCGCTATGCAGGCTATCACCACGGGAAGCGTCTATCTGGCCAAGGACAGAGTGTTTGATGGGCTGTTTAGTGAGCTGCTGGATACCCCAGAACAAGTGCTGCCG
The DNA here is from genome assembly GCA_011058865.1 of Didymella keratinophila. Classification (NCBI taxonomy): domain Eukaryota; kingdom Fungi; phylum Ascomycota; class Dothideomycetes; order Pleosporales; family Didymellaceae; genus Didymella; species Didymella keratinophila. The sequence continues at coordinate 77,971 of SWKW01000052.1, forward strand.
CGGGCGCTGCAGGTCGCTGAGGAGGTTGCGAGGAATACGAGTGTGGTGAGCACGTATCTGATGAAGGAGTTGATGTACCGCGACACGGGGAGTCCGGAGGGACAGCATTTGCTGGACTCGCGCGTCATCTATGAGTTGTTTGGGAGCCCGTGAGTGTCCTGTTGTCTCGTCATGTGTGAGTCTGTGCTGACAATATGTTTAGTGACAACTCAGAGGGCGTCAAGAGCTTCCTGGAAAAGAGGCCGGCCAAGTTCTCAGGGACGATGGATGATACCAATGTCACTGGGTATCCGTGGTGGATGCCCATCGACACGCTTGGGAGGGCGAAGGTGGATCCGTCAGGGAGGCCGAAGATGTGAGGAACGGCAAACTTGGACCTCGAAGATGTGAACAGTCAAGCCTAGATCTGAGTGAGCAAGTGATACAAAAGTTCGGCGCAGCGTTCAGACGTGATTGCATAACTTCATTGTCCCTGATTACATGTGATTCTTGAGTCCATGTCCCTGACGCCAAAGCTGCAATCCAGTACCCTGGCTGGCATCACACGACTCGATAGATCGATGGAGGTATCAGGGATTTTCATTCGTTCCTAGTGTGCTTCTTTTGCGAAGCATGCATAACCGAGGGAAACCCATACTGTCCCTGCCCAGCCAGACCGCACTCCGGAAAATGACACACGCTTAGAAGAAAGTGGAAGGACGCTTGGAAGCGAAGACCTTCTTGCCAGCCTTCTTGTTGATGCGGTGGGGCAGAGGGAACTTGAGGCCCTTGACAAGGAGCTGCTTGATGTACGGGCGGCGGACGTCGTCGGTCTTCTCGAGCTCAACAACCTTGAGGATCTGCGATTGTTAGGTGTGCCCTTCTGCATCAGGGTACATTGTACGTACCTGGACCGACCTGAAGCGGGAGCGGTGACGGGCGGCCATATCCTGGTACAGAGCGTCGACAGCGGCAACGCGGGACATCTCACGGTACTCCTTGTACATGTTGTGGGTGCCGGAGCGCGAGTCGTAGCGGATCCAGATGCCGAAGTTCTTGACCTTCTGGGGGCGCTTCTCGGTGATCTGACGCTATCAGCTGCCATCCTGCCATGTCCTTATTCGTATTCTACGCACCTGGTTCAGGGAGATGATCTCGCCGTTCGCCTTCTTGATCTTGCGGAGCTTGCCGAGGAAGTACCAGAACCGCGACTTGGCGACAACGTCGTTGAGCGCAAAGATGCGCATGCGGTAGATCTTGGGGGTGGGGTTGGCCTCGCTGGGGAGGTGACGGCCGATGACCTGGTATTCCTGGAAGCGAGCTGTGCAGGTCAGTATGGTTCGTGCGAAAGATCAAGTAGACAGTCCAGCATTGCAGTCGAGACGGAATTGCAGGGTCGAGGTCGCGGGAGTCGTCAATGAGCGTGCGTTCCTTCAGCGGTGGGAGCGTGCGTCGAAGTCGTTTGGTGGACACCCTCCAGCCATTATCCTGTTCCAATATTGCATCCCCCCAAAGCCACTCTACACAGCCCAAACGCTGCCCAATTGATTTCCGAGCCTGTCGATGTCTACGTCTGCTGTCGTGCGTGTGTCGTTTGCGCGGGCTCAATGGACTCCTTCGGCTGGCTCATGAAATTCCTTCGACTGCAATTGCTGGACGTTTCGCTGGACGGCGCGAGTGTGGAAGAAGTGGTGCTGCTTACCCATCTTGGAAATGTCAGTATTTGCAATCACATACACAATGCCGGCGGCAACTCACTTCGAATGTGCTGCGGTTAGTACCCTGAAGTGACGAAGTGGTGTTCTTGTTCCTGCCCAAAACCAAAACTGCGTGCGCCTGCCTTCGCTTAACGAGACGGGTTAGCACTAGCGCTTGGCGGGCAAGCGCGACCCATCATCGGCGTGCCGCAGCTGAACACCGACATGGAGATCACCAGTTCACAGCACTGCGAGAACAAAGCAATGCACCGCACACGATTTGTCGATTGCAGCACTCGATGAGGTAGCGCACATCTACCACGCCTCGCGACACCTGCCGGAAGACATTGACGCCCCGATCCCCACTCGTAGTAGCCATGCAGGCTGCACTTGTGCCATTTCAAGAAGCACATGCAACCGCGCTTGCTCAGCCTGTTGCAAACTTCTTCAGTCCTGTCCCGCCTGCGCAGGAACCCGGCCGCCTATATGACTTCTCGCGCGCTTCGAACGAAGTCCAGGTCGAGAATGACGTGCGCCATGTGCTGAAGCACAACAAGACTACGCGTATGACCAACAAGGAATCCGGTGCGTGGGTCGACATCATCGTGAGCTACTGGCGCGCCGTGAAGGAGATTATCAAGGCAGACGAGGCCTCGAACCAGGGCAGACTGGGAGCCACACAATACGTTGCCGTGTACGATGCATGGAAGGACCTGACGAGCAACTTCATAAAGCACATCTCTGGCGGGGCGCTGCCAGCGTGGGGCATCTTTACTCTGTACTTCACTGCCAACCATCTGCGCAGGATAGCGATCAAGGCAGACGAGCAGCTGGCCAAGTCGAAGCCGGCCACTGTGAACAACAGCTTCTCAGAGGATATTGTGAGCACAGTGGCGCAGAACCAGAAGCTGGAGGAGGCTGCACGCGTGTTCAACAGGATCTTTGCTCTGTGCTTGGGTGACAGGTGTGCCATGATCCCATCTTATGCCTCTGACCTGGTTCTGACGTGGCATCAGAAACCCAGATCTCAACGAGTCCCGCAAATGGGGCGTCTACTGTGTAGCCAATCTTCAATTCAAGACCTACTTCAAGGTACACGTCCACCGTCCACGGTGATGTCCATGTACTGACTGTGGGCCCAGCTGAAAGCAATCAGTCTGTCCAAGAACGTCGTCCGCTCGATCGAAGCACAGTCTGACCTACCACCCTTCGACCTGTACCCGAAAGCGCACCGGGTCACATATCTTTACTACACTGGAGTCATTGCTTTCTTGCAGGAAGATTACACTAAGGTCAGATCGCATGTGGCAGCTCAGGAACTATCACTGATGTGGAACAGGCCGAGAAGCACTTACAAGAGGCTTGGGATGCCTGCTACAGTGGCGCTGAGACGAACAAATCGTAAGTGTCTGTTTCCTATCAAACAGCCCGTAACTGACGCAGGCAGACTGATCCTCACCTACCTTATCCCTTGTCGTCTCATCACGCAACACGTTGTACCCAAAACGCCCCTCCTTGCAGCGTCACCTCGACTCGAACGTATATTTGGGCCTCTCGTGGCCTGCATCAGGAGAGGCGACCTCACAGGGTTCGATAAAGCTCTGGCAGAAGGCGAGCCGGAGTTCGTCAAGCGCCGCATCTTCCTCACACTTGAACGAAGCCGCGACATCGCCTTACGAAACCTGCTGCGAAAAGTCTACCTCGCCGGTGGCTACGACGACCTCAAAGAAGGACAGACTGAGAAAGACAGGATCAGGAAGTCAAGGATACCGCTCGTCAATTTCGCAGCAGCACTGAGAATGGGCGGTCAGGCAGTTGAAGATGATGAGGTTGAGTGTTTGTTGGCGAATCAGATCTACAAGGTAAGTTTTCATGATTGTCGGTACGTGCATCATTGACATGTCGCAGGGCCTGATGAAAGGCTACATTTCGCGCGAGCACCAGATGATAGTACTGAACAAGAAGGGTGCCTTCCCTGGAACCGGCGTCTGAGACCAAGGGGAGATGGAATAGCCCAGAATCATACGTCATAACAACAATACAAAACGTTTACCGAAGAGCACCGAAGCGTATGTAGCATCGGTGACCATCCTCACTGCTCTGCAAGCAACAGACGATTGTCGCTTGCCGCAGCTCACCCCTCGCAAGCCTTGATCCGCACACGCTCGAAATAGCAAAGATATGCAGACCAAACTTTCATATTGCACTTCAATAAACCCCTGCGTCTCTGTCTTACTTTGTCACGCACTGTAGCCTGTGCAGTAGCCTGCCGTTATCTGTAACGTCCAGCACTACACCCGACCCCGCCGTTCGGCACACTGCAGCCCCGATTGGGTGCAATCGTCAGCCGAAGCGGACTGGTGCCAAAACGGGCGAGGACGCTCACTTCGCGTCCCACCTAGAACACGGTCGCGCCCTATCAGGTGATATCGCGTCGATGGTCCGCATCCGTTGGATTTGTGCACCGACTTGTACGCACAGTTTAGTTCATTTTGGTGCCCAGCGTCGCGGATGACGCGTCGAGGGGCTTGCAGGCAGCAAGCCTGAACTACCTGGCTCCATGCGCCTTGCACAATACCCCGGTCTTTACTGCTCACCGAGGGGCTGCCTCCTGGACACTGCATTGGTGCACCAGACTTTGGACGGTGAGATTGAAATTGTCATCCTGGCCGAAGCACCTCCACCAATAGTGACAGGCTCGCACCGCAGATATTGCCGGAAGTCAAGAGGTAGCTGTGTTACGTTAAAGTCCTTGGGTCCGTCAGCTGATATCGCGCCAATATCGTGTTCCCCTTGCTCACACAGGACGCGATACCTAGTCTGCGCCCGAATCCTCCACTTTTGCCTGGAGGCCCTTCTGAACGCGCCCTGTCCTCATCCTTTTCCTTGCTCACTGCATAATTCCTCATTTCAAAGCGAGGTAAAAGCGCCTTCTCTAGGCCTCCACTTTTCTGCACGCCAGGTCTGAATGTCCTCCGGGGCTTGTGCTTGTTTTTGCACAACGCCTCCACTTCCACAGCCGATCCTTCTCGACCGGCTCTTTGTTCTTGCATTGGTGTACCGATGTTGTTCAGTGTTGTGTGGGCCTGGCTTAAAGCACCGGATATGTCGTGCCCGCTCGTCATATTGACACAGATTTCGCTCAGCCGGTCAGCTGAAGGCGCGCTATGGTCGCATATTCCTGAACGTTACTTGTTGAGCGCGACGCGATGCGAGGCTCACAGCCTGAATGCTCAAGGCTAGGCGGCATCATTGGGCTGATAGTAAGACTGCCGCTGCAACGGTGGCTTGACCCAGCTCTACTGGGCTTGTTGGTGCGTCAGCGATGAGAAACGAGACCAGGTCGATCGTCCACAGCCGTGCTGATGGACCGGATGAGGGCTTTGGGTGTGTTCCTTGCCGATATGCAGGTAGTCGATGAATTACACCGTTACTCCGCCTGGCCAGTGTATGCAAGCTGCTGTCTCAACTAAACCGACAGATGCTCGAAAGTGCGCCGCCCAAGCACTCCGTCGCCTGCACAAGCTCATGCTCTACAGTCGGCCAATGGCATTGATCATGTGGTGAATCGCTCTGGAGAAAATGTTGCCACTAGTCTTCGCGTCATTGCTCTTCCTGTTCTTGCTCTTATCGTTCTTTCGATACTTTTTGGGTGCTTTCTTGCCGCCAGCGCGGCTGGATCTGATGGCTGCTATTGAGTGCGGGGCTGGTCGGTCGGCTATGTTTGAACGACCCATGGAGAATTGAGTTTGTGGGGAGGCGAAGCGCATCTTTTAAGCAGAGTAGGTGAATGCTGGGCTTGACTGCTTGTTGTATATGCACTGTACTCTGGAAGCGATGATCTAGCTTTATAATCTGGGCAATGCGATACAAATGCTTCGCGATGGTGCTCAGCTGATGTTAGTTGTGGCATGTAAGACGGAGGCTGAGTGCCGACTAACCGCCCAGTGAGATCTGCCAAGCTATTCATCTTCCCTGCGCGTGGACGAGATTGTGCTGTGCGTAGCGACGATGTGAGTAACGACGGAGACATTGTGCAAGGGCTTGGGAAGGAACATTCGTCTGGAGAGCTGTGCATTGCAGTGCACAGCTCAGATGTTCAGAGAGGGCTTTGGGCCACCTCAAGGTTCGGGCGGCGCGCGACTTCACAATGAATTGCTGCAAGGGATGATGATTGATGTAAACAGCTCTGCTCCAATTTTGGTTCGTCACTGTAATAAATACTATCATCAAGGACCGGTCAATAGACCCATCCACAAACAAGATAACCCAGGTGCTACAATTTGGACCAGCCGACAGCAGAGGATACAGTCTGATACAAGAAGAAACAATGCTTGAAACAACGCAATGAATAGAAGACGACAGCTCGAGAGCTGCCGCGCCATGGGCGCGTGTTTCAATTCCGCCAGTAGCAGTAGTAAAGCTGCAAAAAGGTAGTCCAACAACCTGAGTTGGTCTGTCGACCATAACAATCTGTAACCATGGGTATGATGATAGCGCGAAAGACAAAAGCAAACGAGAGATAAAGTCTAATGGTACAAGAGGTAGGCCGAATGAGTGCCAGAATGGTATCTTCGAGCCTGAACGCCATGCATGAATCAAAAGGACAAAAAGCAAAAAGCAAACCAAGAGCAGAACCAAAACCGGACCGAGTGACCGTGAGGTCAACAAGGGTAAGTATAGTATACAAGAAGGTCAATGGTAATGCGACGGTGACCAAAGCGTCCGTCGTGGGTATACGTGTCGTAACACGGATCATTAGGAGGTAGGTAAAGACGAGATGCGAGATGAAGGAGCCAAGAATGACGAACGGGCCAAGCCGGGAGAGACCGTGAGTCAGAGCCGTAACAGTGGTGAGAAGGGATGCGCACGTGCCATAGCACGAGTCATGTCGGCGACGACGGGAAGCCGGGAGAAAAGGAGTAGAAAGCCCAACGCCGAGAGGATGAAGCAGACCGGAGATGAGAGGTGATGAGGCAAGGCCCGAGTGCGACGAGGCTCAAGGCCCGAGTTGTTCCGAGGAATAGGGGTGGAGCTGGCAGCCTAGCGTGGCGACTTGACGCCGGACAGACCAAGGTCATCCATGTGATTTACCATGGCAACGAACAAGTCGAAGAACAGCTTACCGCCGTTTTCCATCTCGTTCTGCATCGTACCGCTGCGCTTGAAGGTGTTGCGCGCGCGGATGATGAGCGCAAGGTAGTGCGCACGAAGCTTGGAGTCGTTGTCAGGTGTGTTGGCGTAGGCGTAACGGGCAGAAGTCAGGATGGTCGAGCACTGGATGCCAGACTGCAGTCCCTGCTTGCGAAGAGCCAGCTTCTTCAGCTCCTGCAGTCCGTACTTCTCAGCCTGGCAGTAGATCACTGTGTCCTTCAGGATGGGTCCTGCGGGGGAGTAGATCACTGCCTCGTTGGCACCGTTGTCGTTACCACCATCCTCAAGGGCCCAGGTGTTGCGCTTCTTGTTGAACTCGAGGCGAGGGTAGTAGTCGCCTTTGTAGAGGTACTCGAGGATCGAAGAGAAAACCTCGGGCTCCTCATCGGGCAGGTCGATGCGCTTGTTGGCGGACTGGTAGAACTGACCACTGCACGCAGCCTGGAAGTAGGGCGAGTGGGACAGAACATCCTCGTGTGCTGCGAAGAGACGCTGCTCAGCGCCGACGCATACTGTGATGATGGTGCTGATGATTCGTCAGTGATGATTCTCCACTCCAAATGGCGGTGTGTGCTCACCTTCCCAATGAGGGCGATGTAGCGTTCGACGAAGGAGCCTGGGAGACTGGTCGAGCCTGCTGGACCAGCTTCTCTACTTTCCTCGACGATTGGCTGAAGGACGGCTGTTTTGTGTGCTTCGAGGTGCTTGTCCTGTGCTTCGAGATGCTCTCCTTCCTTGAGCGGCCTTGAGAGACGCTCTCTTTTCTCGATCTTGATCCGAACATGATGATTGTGTATGTGAGACGATAACTTTTGATGGTCGTTGATAGAAGTCGTTATAGTCGATGCCAAGTACTCGAAATGGGTGGTCGTCGAGTAGTTATGAAAAGTCTAATGTAGGCAACAGAGTTGAGAGATATCTAATCAAACAACCCAGTGACGAAAGCCTTAGGCAACGACTGGCGGTTAGTATGGAATCGGGTGATAGCAGGCACATTATGGGTGAGTGCAGGTTCTCATATATACATTTTCTCCTCGGGCGCAGGCCTGCAGAGGCCAAGTGCATGAGCCAGCGGAGGGCCTACCATGCCCAGCCGTGCCAGGGTTGGTGACAAGGGCCAGGGTAGGAGGATCGCATAATTCCGGCCAATCGTTTTGCGAGACTAACGGACGCGAGCGACGCGTCTCGAGTGCACAAAGTATGCCCAAGTGCCCAAACGCGCAAACGCGATATCACATGAGTCGTCTAACCGCGTTGAGTCACCAACAGGCAGAAGAAAGGACTGCACTCAGCCCCCTCCCTGGTCTGAGCTAAACTTATGCAGCCCTTGTGAAACAGGAATAGACAGACAAAGGAAGGACAGCCGTACACAGAAACTCTTTCTCTGATCTCTCCGGACAGTTCGGAAACGACTCGAGATGACAACTGAAAATTCTGCGACTCACTTGGCCCTGTGCAGCCCTGTGCAGGGTGCTCGGATGGAAAATCTGCACAAGCAATGGCATTCGTGTGCTGGAGAAATGACCTACTCATCCCTTTGCGCAGTGCGCCCCATGCGTGTCGGGGAGACGGGCAAGCGTGGAGCTCAGGCCAAGTGTCTCGCAAGCTTTGGGAAATCCGCCGCCGCAACAGCCACATCGTACACAGGACCCATACCCTCCACGAATCAAGGCGTTACGTCCGCGAGCCGTCCAGAAACCGTTTCCGTTCTCCTGAGACCGGTGCGACCTCGAAAAAGTGTAGGACCGACTGGCGTAGAACCGCAAGGCGGCCACCGTCCGAGGCCCCGGTATCATCTTGGCTCCAGCGTGCCGCGAACATGTCCTCGGGATCCCTCATATCCCTTCTATCGCCACTGGATTATGCTGATCAATATGCATCCGAGATCAAGGCCTGTGTTTGCTGCTGCGCGGTGACGCTCAGACGGTTTCGACGTTGTGGACGTTGTGAGGCAACGCTGGCGGCAACAGCCTCGGTGCTTCGAGGTCTGAAGGGAACGCGGAATCACGTTACTCAAATCACCCCTGTCGATGCCATACATTACGTGAACTAACGCTTGTCAAGGTTTCACTACGCCTGTCGGTCGTCGGATGTATGAATGGGTAGAGCATCCAGTCGCTTGCAGTCTTGATCAGCAATCTGCAGCGTTGGCAGCGCCGGCGATCAACTCCACCGCGGGCTGCAGATATGGCCAAGCCTCGTCCACTCGTCCACTCGTTGCCGTTGCGTGTCCACATTTCCGATTAATGATTTGTGAAAGTCACGACTCGTCTAATTCACAGGACCCCCTGTCTCATCATGCAGCAACGTTGACAGTACGGCGGGATCCGTTCGCACAACCCATGCCCAGAATTCCTCGCACAGGGCAGCTGGCCCGATATTTTGGAACAATTACCACGATCTTTCCGACTTTGACAATTTCACCCTTCCTGGTAGGTCATCAGGTACGCGAAATTATGAAAGCGACAAGCTCCATGATCCATGCCCTCACGTGGAGAAGACACGAAGAACGATTCACAATCGGCGATCTCGAGGACTCTCTGCATCGGACTCCATACGCCAGGGTGGCCTTCCATCACGGGCGGCTCCCAGCCACCCAGAGGGTTTGCGGCTCAAAACCTCAATACAGTTGGACTGATGCAAGTTTCGAAGCTTCGCAGCGGTAAAGCAGACGGTGTATCTGCACAACACACAGAGTGCAGGCTCTTTGAAATCACGGGAACCGCAGGCCGTCGCTCCGGACCAGTCAAGCCGAGTACTGTGCTCGATCCTGAACGGCGAATCCTCTGCCAGCGCACAACTGCAAAAAATACATCGCGAAAGTGGATCTCAACCAGGCCAGCGGTTCGGCGCCCATGTGTAGAGCCCACTTGGTGCTCGTCAACGCGCGGTGTACGAGTCGCGAACATGTCAACACCGCTCGTTCGTAAACAAACACTGGGATCCAGCGGTGAACAGCAAGTGAACGGTTACCGAGACGTTAGAATCCACTCAAGGCGCTACGCCCACCGCTCATCTGTCAAAACAAACAACCAAATGGGTGTGGCGGTGAACAACAACACGACTGGCAAACCTCACCGGAATTTAGTATATAAGAGCGTCGCGCGCGCCAACTGACCAGCTACAGAAGCGACAAAGACTTCTTTGAATCCAACAGTAGACTAGCCATAGGCACCGCATATTATGACCCTGTAGAGCGTGTAGTAGTATTCTCCCTGCACTAGTGAACATGGAACGTGATTCTCAAGCGGCTCAAGCAACGGCTGCTTGGCTCAACCCGCAGCTCCTAGAGCTTACAGTATCGATAGCGACGTCGCTGCAGTGTGTGCTGCTGTAAGGTTTTGATCTGAACCTTTTTCATCAGCACGAAACCAAGCGCATCTGCTGTACATTACCGGGTCACTTGCTGTTCATGGCTTCTTTGGCAACCTTCGCTTTCAGTTCGTCTCACATCGTTTCTGCTTCTCGAATACGTTTTCAAAGCATATTTCTGCGATTACCTGGTGAGTTGGAGGTTTCGGCCGATCACTTGATCACGGCCCCACATCCCAGTTTCCGTCCCCAACGAACTCAACCTTGCACTTGGAACCCTGCATCCAGCAACTTTCTTCTTGCACCATCAAAGATCACAAATAGGTCGCGCAACAATAGGCTGCAGCTCGATGATTCGGGACCGGATGAGTAGCAGGATGCTTTTACCAGGTGGTGCTTACGCCCCAGTGCAACTTCGTTGTTCAGCGAAGTCATGGTACACACCATCGGCTAAGCTGCCTTCATCGCCACCCACCCAAGGCTGTGGAACTCCTTGCTCTTGCGTTTCCCCTTCATTGTTTGCCACTGCGGCAGTGTCAATATGCAGGTACCCGCGAACTCATACCCAAGGCCCCACTTACCGGCTACTGTTTGAATCTTCGAACCTTCGAGGAGAAGGGTTTGAAACAAACCCAGCAGCAAGTAAGGACCTTGCATTCGCCACCTCAGGAGCAACCGTCTCTGAGTTCGTATCAAAACGCAAAAACTGAGTCGCAAATTGAGACCTGCAACAAGCGTCGCAGATGGGCCTTAACAATGCCTCACTCGATCCTTTCAGCCTGACACACGGGTCTCGCTTCACTTCCCGTCCGTTGGGCTTCGAAACAGAACGACACGGGGTCCAACTCATCTCTTTGTTGCGACGTCAATATGCAGGTACCCAGCGATCAACTTTCCGGGCCGCCTACCGGTTACCAAACTCGAAATCAAGGGTCACACGCCACGTGTAAGAGGCATGCATTTGCCACGAGGGTCACTACGAGAGGGTTGTAAACAAAGGGACAAAGAGGACACGCTGCTACATCCTGACTCTGAGATTGACGCGCGCGACGCGTGTTGCAATTGACCTCGGTCTGGCCTCACAGTAAGGGGAGCCTCACAATGCAATTATACTAGGAAAACTCTGTCGCCTCACTTCCCTGCAATTTTCAAGACGCCAGGGTCCAGTTCAGCTTGACGAGAACGACACATGATCATTCACAGCAAACCTGAAGTCTCCGGTCAAATCTCTCAGCGCCTGAACTCTCCTCAGCGTCTTACACCGGAAGCGTCATCGTCCGCGCGAGAGGCTTCTCACTGGTTCGACTGCATGCTCGTTCCCTAACTTCGACCCATAACCGCTCTGAAGTAGACTTAGAGTGCTCCAGACAACGTGATGAGGATGTATCACACATAATTTGTATTTTCTCTCGGCAGAGATTTGCAGACCATGTCGAGGTCGGTGAGTCAAACGAAATTCCTGAGTGGGGGCTCAAGCCTCTTATTGTTACGATTTGAGGGCTTTTACGGCATTGAAAGAAAGATCCTTGATCGAATCTGTCAAGCGGACAGATGAGGCTGAAGACGGTTTGCCATACTGGGTGGATGCAAGGCGTCAACTTTGAGCGAGCACCATTACAGTCATGTAATTAGGGCGCTGTTGACATTGAATCTAGGTCTTTGCTGGCAGATTCAATGGCCATTCATAGAATGCCTTGGGCACAGACTATCTGTGGGAAGATCACGATATTTTAGAGTTGTTAAGCCTACTGTATTGCGCAACTGTGCCTCGAACTGACAATGCAAGCACGATAGATGAACGATGTATAGGTAGAGTAATGGATTTGAGAAGCCAGCATGGAACCGGAATAGACGGGGTAGGTGCGCAGGTGATTACTCTTGTGGGACACCAGAAACGTGGCAGCCGGTTCAAGGCTGCTAAAGCAGACAGAGAGTTGCTCTGCTTCAAAGATCAGATACGCCTGTTATGAACTAGTCCCGAACGGAAAGTTGACCTGAGCTCACGTATAAAGCCAAAGCTGTGCTGCTGTGTACTCAGACATCGGTTGGACAAGGAAGCGGTGACAGGACGCTTACAGCGTGCTTGAGATGGAAAGTAGAGGGAAGAGCGTGTGGTAAGTGGAAACAACGATTGCTGAGTAAGAACAGCTGGCACGAGAGACTGCCGAAGACATATCCATCCACGGATGTGGAAAGACCGATGTTGGTTGATCACATGACGGTCATGACTTCCAAGGTTAGGTAATCTAGATGGACTGCAGCTCGACTTCGCCTCTTCAACATCACGAAGCCACAGCAGTGTCATCGCACCTCCGCATCCCAACGCTTCGTACACGTTAAGAGGAGCTTCATTCTGGTGTGAACATGACCAACAAGACGGTCCACGATCATTCCAGCGATTATCATGAACACCTGCTAACCTTGCTCTAAACCTATGTTTAAGGACAGCTTGTGCTGACGGCCAAGTCATTTGGACATGACGACAAATTGAAACCCGAAATATTTCGCTGGCGCCAACTAGAAAATTCGTCAACGTCATGTAAGGCAGAGATGGATGCCCTGGCGGGTTGTGATCAACGCGATCACCAATCCCGTCTGTCAGCGACGCACGAGAGTAGTCCTCCAGAATGTCAGCACAAGCCTCGAAGATACTTCCAAAAGCTTACCGATATGGCTGCAACCAACTTTTGCTCAACCACGTTTCTTCCTGCCCAAGTGAGCGCCCCAAGGCCAGCGTTGCCGCCGTTCTTCGAGGCTTGCCTGCCGACGTCTTGACAGCATCAGCCACCTCTTTGGCTTTCGGCTGTCTCTTGGCTTGCACTTTCCACTCAGTTGCTGCGAGAGCTTTCGTCTTCATCTCGTTGTACTTGACTAGTTTCACATGTCATTGCTTTTGAGCCCGACATCACATTGTCCTCAATCGGCGCACCTTTCGTCTTGATGGAACGCCTGTCAGGTCAGCCTTCACAATATCTCTAGTATGACAACCCTTCTAATCGGAATCACGCCACGACTAGCAATGTTTCTCTTAAGACTGAGACGAAGCGTCGAAACACGCTGCGATCGCTTGCACGCATCGTGTCAGAGCTGCAAGCTATTAAGTTCGACAAAATTGGAGTTGCGTACATGTTTGGCTCAGACGGACCGCAGGCGACGACGGCTTACAAGTGGAAGGATTCAACGACGATGACGACCGCCGACCTAGATTGCGACGCACAAGTTGTCGAACGCAAGACCTACAGGACCAGCAATGATTACATGACGCATGATTTCGACGAGGACCGGCCTGTCGACGTCGACCACGAATATGAGGAAGACACACTGTACATGTTCTAAGGCAAGTGCAAGGTCCTTGACATTATCTGTGCGTATCCCACCGTCGCAGTCTCCAAGTCGAACCCTATAGATGAAATCCAGCCGTTCGTTCTGCGTCACCCTGATATTGGCTTTCAGAACATCCTCACCGACCCGGAGGGTAGTGTCACCGACATCATTGACTGGGAAGGTTGCCTCAGCGCACCTCGCTGCGCAGGCTACGCCTCCATACTTGACTCCCTCCGCCGTCCGCCGTCATCGGAAAGAAGACTACGATTTTCAAAGATACCGCACATGGACTGGCAAATGCACGGCTACACTCAGATCTACGCTGACGCGATGCGTGGTACGGGCTGTCCTGATGCAACCTATACACGGAGTCGGCTATATATCGCGCGATCGCAGGTGCAGTCAATGTTGGAGGATGCGTGGATTTGATCCACAAGTTATTCAAGCGCATGCCCTTGTTTGTCGGCGTTGAGATGCAAGGGTTTGCGAAGTTGATTGGCAAGGGCTGTGCGCCGGCGGAGGAGACGCTGAAGATTGAGACCGGGAAACTGCTAGAGCCTGATGACTTCTCTATGTGAGAGGAACGGTAGCGGCTGTGAGCGTTTGTGTCTTTCTTGTTACATCATGATTCTTTTCTCTGATGTGGTTTGAAATGAATCGTTCGTCTTATGCATATCCAAAGTGTCTTTGGCGTGTTCTTCCCGACAGTGATGTCTCAATAGGTGAAATGAGGGCAAAGCATATACTTGTCCACCCACACTCGCAGCTCCGCAATGTCCTGCTGAGCTGCAAAATCAAACGTAGACTTACACTGCCTGCTTCATTGAGAGATCTAGCAAATGGTCGGTGTCTGTTTCTGAGATTATATGCTTGAAAATCGACTTCTGGCGGCCACAGGGAATTCCATGATTGTGACCGACCGCGACGGTGATTTGTGGTGTCAAAGGCGGGTTGCCTTTGCTATTGGCCCCCCAAATGCTTGAACTCAGATGCAGTGCGACGTCATCTGTCGAACGCTGGTGCATGTACTCGACGAGATGCTGTGACTCAGAACCACCACCCGAACCCTGATCAGCCGTAGTGTCTTCTATACGATAGACGATGCCGACGAGTCGATGATTGCTTGGGATCCTTGTGGTATTGTACGGCTGTCTGAAGCGAATGCCAGAAGTTGGGAACGTTTTACGCTGCGCGGATCGTCAAAGAAAGGTTCCCTGAACGCGGCAGCGCAGCACTGATTTCACAAATGTACCTGGACTGAGGTAGCAGTCATGATCTGCGGGCAGCCGTTTCGCTTGCGGTGTTGCACAAAGGGCACAGCCACTGTGACCCCACTATGCGTGGCTGCTGCATTCACTCAGCCTTCGCAGGTGCGAGGCTGCGGCCGCCTTGTGGAGAAAAAAGGGCGGCAATACATGGCTTTCGCGCCCAAGGCCAGATTCCGCGTTAAGTTCGGTATCGATTCGAGATCCAGAAGATGCGCGAGGTCCTGCGCATGCGCACGACTGACGTTCAGAGTTGAGGAAAGAATAGAAGTATGACTCTGCCTCATGCTTATAACCATCTGCGTCGAACTTGCCCCTTTGCGACGCTCCAAAGACTCGTGAATGTAGGTGTTCTCTTGGCAAGGCGTTATCTTTCAAGACCACGGAAAGGCCGAGGCGCAAATCCTCACTAATAATCTGACGGGACGCCTGAACCGCTGAACCCTCACCATCGATCCGCCCTTTGAATCAGCGTAGAAGGGCTACTATGCGCACAGTCATACCAGTGCTCACCGGATTGCAGCGCCCTTGAGTTTAATAATCTCGCGACGTGCCTGGCCGTTCAGGCTCTTGAAGACTCACATCACATCATACAGACTCACACACTCTTTTCCGGAGGACAAGACGAACGTCTGTGATTCAGCAGCTGACCAACACTACCACAACGCCCTTCCCCATACACGAATATCCCCAAGCAATGGAGGGCGCTGGATTCGCTTTTGACACAGCGGATATGGACTTCAGCAACGTGTTTGCGACGATGCCGCAGCAACAGCAGCAGCAGTCGTTCGCGAAGCCTACCGAGGATAATACCTTTGGCTTCTTCGGTGACGAGGGCATCGACACGGCCGCATCTTTCATCGATCCGACCCTGTTCTCGACCCCCTCTCAGGACATGAGCTTTATGCCTCAGACCCTTGTAGGTGCCACCGCACGAATAAGGTAAGATGATTGTACTGACCATCTCCAGGCCATGGATAACACTATGAGCAACGCGATGTGGAACAGCCATCTGACACCGGAATCACTCATCATGAACTCCTTCCCAGCAACACCTACACAAACCCTTGAGATGTACCCAACAAATATGGGTACTTCGTTGGGTAAGAGGCCCCGTCAGCCGGATGTAGAGGACTTCACACAGTCCAAGCGCCATGAGTCGACTGGTGACTACACACTATCGTCCTTTTCGTCAAATTCCCCTCGGATGGATGTCATTCAGGGTCTATCAGATGAGGCAGCCGACGTATGCACAACATGGTTCAACAAGTACGCCGTGCTGCCAAGCGACCGTCACATCGACTCGCTCAGCCAGCTAACAGGAGAGTCGGCGGATGCCATCAGGCAATGGTTCGGGCGGTTGCTGAAGCAGGGTATGGGCGGTGCCGACTCCGCATACAAATCGCAAACAGACATGGCTATGCCAGCTTTGAGCTGGTCAGATTCCTACACAACAGATCTCGTGCCAACCCATCGGCCCGGAGGCATGCAGATGCTTCAACTCCCCACCCCGCAGCTTACACAGGAGAACACTGCGACTCCAGAACGGCGGTCCTCCAACGACACAACGATAGCCGGCCAACCAGCATCGACTCTGCGTGGTGGGAAGAAGCGCTGTTCACCTACTGAGGACCGGGACCTGCTGGCCAGGGATCCAAACAAGATCTACCAGTGTACACGAAAGTGCGGCAAGCGTTACGGGCGCAAGTGCGACTGGAAGAGGAACGAAGAAGAGGGATACCCGTGTAAATCGTGGGTGTGCAGCCTGTGCATCTCTGAAGGGATCGAGAATGTGCGGCCTTGCTTCAGGAAGTACCATTTCGTTCAGGTAAGCGACGAGTGATTCATTCCAATCGTTGTATTTTCGATCAAGTTGCGAGGGCTTCGCGAGTGGGGTTCCACAAGGTGCGGGTACTCAAAGCTTGCAACCTTCCTTCTCTTGACAGCCATCGGAGGCTTGCAAATTCCGCCTTGAGCAGCGATTTATAGTATGGCATTCGCTAACATTCCAACAGCATTTCAGGAACATCCACCCTGATGTGAACAGCGATGAGTACGAGCAGGCAAGCATCGTGTCCTCCGAAACCGAGTTCCCAAGGAACTGCGGTTTCTGCAAGCACAAGTTCGACTCGAGGCAGGACCGAATCGACCACATCGCCGATCATTTCAAGCAGGGCAAGTGCATGCTAGACTGGAACGATGAGAGCAACGACGAAGCCGACAACTCCGACAACAACGATGGCGACGACGATGACAACGACAACGACAACGACAAGCCCAGTGGTGACGGCTATGATGGCGCGCCGCCACACCCACCACCGCAGAGCGATCCTGGTGACTTCGGACCTCACTACTTCGGAGGCGGCGACTACGCAGGCGGTGGTAGCGGTGGCGGTAGCGGCAGCGGCAGCGGTTCTAGCCTGCTACCAGACAGCTTCTTCCAATTCCAGCTCTCATCGAAATCGGATCTTATCGATGTCACGAAGCAAGCGTCGGGCGAGCAGAAGCAACAACGAACTCCATCAAGCCCACACACCGAGAGGCACAGCTCATCACCAGAACCTTCCTCACACGAAAAAGGAGCTTTGCGTGAAAAGCAGGCGACGCCAGCGCGAGACGACCAGACTTCTTTGGCCGGAGATGCTCTCTCCGGCCGGTTAGTTGGGGGGGCCAAATTCCCCTCGCAACCTCTCGTGGCTCGCGGAGTTCGTCTAAGCAAGGATGGCGTTGGCCTCATAACGAACGCTGCGAACCGACTTCCACCTGTACTGAACATACACACTGATCCGGCGGGTCGGAACACCAAGAACAGTCCAACGGAAGCGCTCGCAAACTACCGTACTGAAGAGTCGGGCGTGTCAACGCCAGCCGCACTCGATGCAGCTCTAACTACTACGAGCCAGTCGAACATTGGTGTATCAGTCGTGCAAGCGACGCCAACGAAGGCACTGATTCCGTCCACCGCCGTACTCCACTCGCTACAACACTTCACACCGCAGTCATTCTTGAGTGTCCGACTACTTGGCGCAGGAGGCTTCAGTACGGTCGATGAAGTACTACATCGAACGACGAACTTACGACTTGGTCGGAAGACGCTCAAGAATCGCGACCAGACTGCCATCGAGGAGCTCAAGAAGGAAGTAAACGTACTGCAGAAGCTTCGACACCCTCACGTAATTCGTTTCCTCGGCGCATACTCCAAGGGCGACAAGATGTCGATCCTGGTAGCACCGGTTGCGGAGACTACCCTCGCGCTTTGGCTTGAGCAAGTCACTCTACAACAAGCAGCCAACCTCGTAAATGTCATCAGCAAGATGTTTGGATGTCTTGTTTCATCGGTACGGTACCTGCATGAGCAGCGTCCGGTAGTCAAGCACATGGACATCAAGCCGCAGAACATTCTCGTCGCTCACGGCGACCAAGAGTTCCCGCACGTAGTACTCTGCGATTTCGGCATTAGTTCCTCGGACGAAGATCTTCTAGACGGCCAGCACAAGCCTCTTACTCGTAGATACGTCGCTCCGGAAGTATTCGATGGCTTCTCTCGCAAGCAGGCTGCCGACATCTGGTCCCTTGGGTGCGTGTTCGCCGAGATGGCGTCTGCACCATTTGGCCGATCCAACTCAAAGTGGCTGGACTTCCGTCGCGAGTACAGCGGACGTACAGGCAAGCACTACTGGCAAGACGTACCAAGCCTACAAGACTGGCTATCGAGCTTCCTCAAGGACGCCGCGACTCCCACCGAGCAACAGGTGGTGGGTACGCTCAAGGAAATGCTCAGTGCAGATCCCAATGAGCGACCGAGCGCGGCACTTCTCTCTTTGAACTTTACTCCTGCGCCATGCTGTCTTGAGTGGCCAAACGACAACGCCGCATTCCCTGCGCCAGATCAAGAAATCGAAGCCGTGGAGGTCCTTGTCAGCAAGGACGACTCGGACTGCTGTGATCACCACCTCCCGACTATTGGCGCAGTTGTTGACCCTTGCGTTGACATCTTCAAGAACGCGAAGGGCTGGATCCAGGATTGCTCACACACCCACGACGCCTGTCGCCAGTATGCACCGACTGATGGCACCCTACCGACACGTCTAATCGACACTCAACCTCGAGGCGTTGGCGACAGCAACGTCCGGGTAGTGGACAGTGCGACGATTGCTCAGAGCTCTGAAGCCGTACAATATGCTACGCTCAGCTACGTCTGGGGCAAGACCGACATCACGCTGACTAGTGATCAACTGCAGAACGCACAGCTAGGCCTACAGCGACAGACACTGCCCGAGCCACTCGAGTCTGGTATCAAGGCCGCTCAGAAGCTGGGCTTCCGCTACGTTTGGGTTGACCAGCTCTGCATCCTCCAGGATTCGGATGAAGACAAGCGTAGCGAGTGTGCCAACATGGCATCAGTATTCCGCAACGCTGCACTGACAATCGTGCTCGATCAGATCACCAAGCATCGTTCCGAGAACCTTGGCATCGTCTTGCCAAATGCGAAGGCGGATGCACAGCTACAGACCGCCAACGGCAAGATCGATACACACTCGGTAACCTCGACGCTACCTGCCAGCAACTTTGCCACCCCTGCCTTTGGTTGGGATACTCGCGCATGGGCTCTTCAAGAACGCCTCCTCAGCCGACGCCTCTTGCACCTTTGCGAGAGGCAGCTGTATTGGGAGTGTGCATCTCTGAAGGCTTCCGATACTTTCCCGCGTGGTCTTTCATCCCTTGTCTGGGAGAAGGCGCACAGCAAGTCCCACCACGATCGTCCTCAGCGTGGCAAGGCCAGCTCCAAGTCGATCATCGTCAAGAACACGAGTGACTTGTTTCACAGCGGCAAATCTGGCTCAAAGTCAGCCAAGAATGCGTTCGACAGGCAGACAACACTCGAAGCCACCCGCCTTCGCAACTGCCAGTGGATTCACAAGGAAGGTGATCATAGTGGAGACAGCATAGATGTTGCACACACGACCCTACAGCCAGGAGACGCTAAGGCACCTCTGAACTCTAAGGGGCCCTTCCATGCGACCTATGCGCGCAAGAACTCCGGTGTTGGTGTCGCACCTAGTACCAAGAGTGCTATTGTTGCTACGTCCGACACTGATGCTGCTGTCAGCACTGTCAATACTTCCAGTCCTCGGACTGGCACCTCTGCACATGAAGATCGCACCTCGCTTGATCGATCTACCAGCCCATACCTCAAGGGCTTCTTCGGACTCTCCTCGCTTTCGGACAGCCGAACCCTGCCAGTCAACTTCAGCGACGCCTCCAAGCCTGTTGGACCGCAGTCTCGTCCTACCGATGCGCATCCTGCGCTGAGCAAATCCAAGCGCGGCTCAGAGATCGATGACAGCCTCCGCGCCCAGAGGCGCGTCGATCTGCACAGGCACAGCGAATACCTCGCCGCCCGTAGCAACGACAATGCTACACGTCACGCTTCAAGCAACTGCGTCAGCACTCACGCTCCTGGGTTCTGGGACTCAGATTATCGTCTGTGTAGCGAACATGGCGGCACCGCCAACGTTTCTGCAACTGTGCCTAAGACGCTTCGACACATCGACCTTGCTCCTGTACTCAACGACAATGTCAATACCGGCCTGACAGAGCACCCGCTGAGCGACAGTCTTGCGAACACGTTGGCGCATCAACTTGCTGCTTGCAAGCATTCACACCCGCGTGCTTCTGGTGCCACAGGTGTAGTGCACGATGAGATCTTTGCTGAAGAGGACGGTACGAAGATTTAGACACAGTCACAACCGACCGCAAGGATCGGCCGTCGCTCTCCTCCCAGATCGTTACTTTTCCTTTAGTCTTGAGATAGTTGCTACATACACTTGAATTTATTCTGCGTTCACATCACTGCCGTGGCTTTATCATCACTTGTGCTATTCGGGCCCTTAGCCACTGATATTCCATGTGATAGGTCTTCATGAGAGCGAATCGCTGACGACCTCCAGCCCGCGCGATCACTCTCGAAAGTAGGCTACTTCGGTCTCGCGGAAGGGAACGATGTTTGCAGTCATCTAATGACTGCCTGCTGTCGCATAATGGATGGACCCTGAAGAGATTCAATCGCGAATCACAACCGAAGGGAATAATGACCCTGTGTCGACTTGGCTTCAAGCAGGGTCTGTACAACGAGTCCACAGAGGCGAAAGATTGAGTTTGTGCAACGTCTGGGGTTTCCACACCACGGCATGTAGAAAGGGCCTTCATGCCGTGGAAGGGACATCGTGTGCTGGCCTCAGGGGTCTGTCAACCACAGTTACGACAGCTAGAGAACCGCGGCACAGCTCTCAATACGTCGAATATTGACATATTGTAAGTATATAATCACCATAGGTGGAAGCACCTATAAGCATTCATTTGCAAATCAACACAACATGGTCTTCACCATAAGCCCACATAGCTGGGTCCAGCGTAACAGGGCCCAGTACAACATGAGCACGAATTCAGCAGACGCCTACAGTACGGTCGAAAGCACTTATCCACGTTCATTCGCAAGGCGAAGCAACACGCCCCTCAACACTGCCCAACATAACATGAACACAGCTCCATCACAGTTCCAAAGCAGACTCCAGAGCGCCCACTCCTACTCCAGCACGTCTCTCACGCGCGCCACCCAGCCAACCACCAAAGTCGAATTCCTACAAGGCGGCACCATACACACATTCAATCTTCCCATCGCCTGCTCGCCGCGCGAAATCGAGTCGCTCCAAGAATTCGCCATGAACACGCGCTTCGGCACCACCAATCTCACGCCCCGCCGCGGCGCATACATTACTAGCGTTGGTAATCGGCTGAAGGCGGCATGCCCTGAGCTTTGCGCTGAGCTTGAGAGGGCCGAGAAGAGCAGGACGTCCCTCGCAGAGTCCGAGAAGATCAGGGGCGGCATATTCGATGGGCTTAGCAAGCAGGAGGCCCAGTGGCTCAGGGAGATGGGGTGGGATGAGTGGACCCAGCAGAGCGGTGCTGAAAACAAGGACCCCAGCTCCGAGCGCACCGAACCTAGTCATTACCTCGAGGAACTCGATGCGAGATTTGGGATTGCAGAGCGGTAGATTGTCGGCGTTGGAGCCCTGGTCAGCGGGATGCGAACGAGTAGCGGAAGGAGAAGCGTCAACGGCATGGGATATTGCCAGATGTGAGGAGGAATACAAAGAGGGAAAGCGATTTTTGTGGGCAGCTATGTCACTCTTGTTGAGCGACAAAGCTGCAAAGAAGCATGACGCAGTCTTTCATGTTAAAAGTCAGATGTAATAGCAAATGTCTTGTGGCCAACAGAGCGTCTATCCCATTGCGAAGGACACACAAATAGACACTACTGTTGGCGTCCTAGTTTTGCGGAAGTCTGGGGCATACATCCGACTATTTCTGCCCAATAAAAGGTACTCAGTGCTGGATCGAAATCGTATTCGAACTTTGGTTTTGAGATGATTGCTACATACACTCAATGCCATCCTGTGTGCACATCATTGCTGCGACCTCATGATCTTTGTTGCTGTTGCTACGCCCTTCACCGCTTATCCCACGTGATGAAATCTTCATGGTAATGACTCTTCGCCGCTCTTGAGCCGGCACTTTTACACTTTGGTCTTCGCTGTACGCTGTTCTTCCGCAATGGCAGTTAGCTTAGAGCAAAACTCATAAACTACGAGAAGGAATTTAAGGCCAAAGGGATATGAGGGCGTTGACCAGGCATGTTGCACTTCAAGCGCCTTTATCGTTGCTACAGCTTTTTTGCACCGACGCCTCCCTGAACAGTAAACGTACCTAACTGAATTACGCTGTTGTGAGCATTTAGCGATCTGCGCCCTAGAGCCTCGCAAATCTCACATTGATATCGTCTAGCGTATCATCTTCGACTTTGTACGGAACACGGCGAGCAGGCGGCAACTTGAACCCCTGAGGCAGCTTCGCCCAAGCCGGTAACACTGGCTTCGTCCCAGGCAAACCCGCCTCATACAAGAAGACTATCTCCGCCGCGCTGAGCTTCTCGCCGTACCATGTGGAGCACGTTTTCCACGCCAACTCCTCAAGGAACGCAGCTTCGTCCTGCGTCAGCCCGTCGAACAGGCCGCCCTGAATCTTCTGGAACCTAGTACTGGCATTGTAAGCAGCCAGACTCTTGTTGATGGCGCAATTAGCGTCGCCGAAGATGTTGGTTGTCCCGAAGTTGCTGTTCTGCGCGTACTCCTGGAGCTGCTCGATTTCGCGCGTGGAGCAGGGGCGCCCGATGGGCAGGGTGATGAAGTGCAGGGTGCCGTTTTGGCGGATTTGGATTTTGATGGGATGTGGGTTGGTGGGCGTCGTTTCGCTGCGTTCTCGAATACGGAGGACTACATTTGGATCGTTTGTAAAGCCCGCAGGAGGGCTGAAATGAAATTGCGGCTGATATTGACCTCTAGAGTTGCTTGGGATTGGTGTGCCAGTGGGGACATTGGACTGAGACTTAGTCGAGGACGACGCTGTCCAAGGCATGCTGGGGTAGGTATTAACGGCCCTTTCGAGCCCGGCGTGGAAGGCGGCTGGGATGTCTGTGTAAGTTCTGTGATGGAGGGAGTTGGGAGCCATGGCTTTGTCTTGACTTGAGAATGAATGTGCATAAATGAGTGCGCCCATCGCATTACTCATTTATTTGAGATTAGCAAAAATTCGTCGCAGTGGGAGGTGTCTTGGTTCAAAGGCCGTCGTAACTCTGGTTCAGGACCATTGAGGTCAACACGCGATCTCCCTTCTTCGAACGCTTAAAGCCATCAGAGTGTTTTTGAGGTATAGTTGTGTCATGGGGATATTTTGCCTCTGGAGCGGTGACATAGCAGCTCTATATCAAGCTTCTTATTGATACTTGCTGTTCTACTTAGTGCCCTGAGCACCGTGAGGAGCACCTGTTCTCCTCTTTGCCATGCTCTGCCCAATGGCGTTCCTGACCTCTTTCTCCTGATGCACCACGTTCTGCACCATGTACTTTTTCAAAGCCTCCCTCAGCTCTCCCTTTGCCCTCTCATTCTCCTTGAATGGCGTGGACTCGAGCTCCAGCAAGCGCGTGGCGTCCTTGTTGCACTCGGCCACGAATGCGCTGAGGCGGTCCAGCTGCTGGTGCTGTGTAGCTTCGGTGTCGTCGGTGGGTTGCGTGGGATGTTCGGGGTCGAAGCGGTAGAGCGGCATCAAGAGAGCCAGAAACTGAGCGAAAGAGATCGAGGCCTTCTTGATGATGGCCGCGATCTGAAACGGCAGGTATGCAGGCCGCAGGTTAAGGGCTGTGACGGAGGGGTTCAAATAGTGGGTGAGAAACGAGGGATGGTCTGACCGCACTGCAATGTCGAGTTCGAACATGGCGACTGCAAGCAGTCCGAGGTAGCGCCAGATTGCGCCGTCCCGCAGGAAGCCGAGTGCGTTCGCGCCGATGAGGAAGACTAACAGGACACCGTAGTTTGTCAGGCCGCTCAGCAATGCGCTGTCAAGGTAGTCTTTCATTGTGATGCATGACTGGCATTGTCGGAGGATGTCTGGCCCAAAGCGGTCATATGCAAAGCGTTTTGCAGGGTCGAGAATTACGTCGCGTGCGTGCTTCAAGTGGATGTAGTATGCGTTTGCGGCCTCCCTGTCGATGCCAGGCGCGATCTTGTCTGGGTGGAATCGTATGGTGAGCTTTCTGAAGCGCGAGTTCAGGCCACTCTCGTCGACGTTGATCGGTACACCGAGGTCATTGTACGCGTTGCTCGAGCGTTGCAGGTTGAAGTCGACTTCGTAGATGGTGAATGCGAAGTAGGCGAGGTAGATGGCGATCAGTATCTGGCGGCGGTGCTTGACGAAGCGGACTGAGCCAGGTTGTGGCTTGGGTTCGCCTGCGCGAATGAAGATGCTGTAAAGAACGCTCTGCGCCCAGCCGGCAGCCTTGCAATCGTGAGTGGGTTGCAATCAGTATGTAGCTGTGGGGGATTACCAGAGGTATTAAGAACTGCCATATGAGAAGCGGCCCAAGGGTATCCCAAGACATACTTGCTCGAGCCATGTTGCAGTATCACCTCTTGACTATCATCAGGACATTGGTGGGGAGCGTAGGGGTGTGAACAATGAACGCGCGCGACAAGTGGCATTCAGCGCGTACCGAGGCTTTGCTTAGTCATCAGAAGCCTGCACCTTTGACCATATGCATTGCTTTTGAAGTTCACGAACTTACAGATAGAACAGCACAGCTCCTACGAGTCAAATGATTGACTGCAATTAGTACGATGCCACAGGCGGTGCATAACATCAATGTACAGGTGATGACGGGATCGAGCGAAAATCGCTACCAAAAGCAAGAGTGGCGAGGCAAGCAATTCACATGGATGTTACACATGGTATGGTTATTCGATGAAAGCAGTACGTATTGACTATGGGTATAGCGCGGTCTATCGACTATTCTATCACATCGAAGACGACAAACAAAAACACATCCTATCTCGTCCAGCTCCAAGCTCATCACTGGAGTGGAATGCAGTGACTGAAGCGTCGGGTATCTTTCCTTCACATGATCCAACATGCATCGGCAAGCCGACGCTGAAGCGCACTCAGTGCGCTCACTTGCAATGATAACGACCAGCGCTCAAAATCTAAGCAGTGGGCGCGCCACGAGGAAGCATGTCCTCCTGGCCGGCACCGTTCTTCTCGCTGCTCTTCTTTTCGTTGTACTCGCCGCCAGAGCCAGACTCCTCGTCCGAGGTGTCGTCCATGCCGTACTCGCGGTTGTAGCGAGAGATCTCGGACTCGTCCATGGCGGGAAGCTCCTTTGCGGCCAAGACGTAGCTCTTGTTCTCCAAGTAACCCTTGGCGAAGATGAGATCGATTTCCTCAAGGGAGCGACCAGAGGTCTCAGGGTACAAGAAGTAAATGATGGGGAAGAAGCACGCGTTGAGAGCGGCGAAGAACAGGTAGGTGTAAGCGCTGATGCTGGAGATCAGGACAGGAGTGATCATGACAATGAACTGCGTCTGTTAGCAAAAGCATAGCTGTGTGTAGTGGAGTGAACTTACGAAGTTCCAGAGCCAGTTGGAGATAGTGGAGGTGGCGTTGGCCTTCGCACGAGTCTTGATAGGGTTGATCTCAGCGGGGTACAACCAGGGCAGAGGAAGCCATGTGGCGCCGAAGAATGCAATGTAGGTGAAAAGACCGACAGCGGCACCCTTGGCGGCAGAGGCGGTGTCGGGGAGCAGGCAGCCGAAAGTGAGAATCATAGACAAGCACTGTCCGACAGTACCGATAAGGAAGAGCTTGCGGCGACCGACACGCTCAACAAGGAACCAGGAGGTGGTAGCGAAGATGGAGTAGACAACCATGTTGATGCCACCGAGGAGGAGAGCCAAGTTGTGGGTGGTGCCGAGAGCATCCTGGAACAGAATGGGGAAGTAGTAGATAACGGCGTTGCAACCGGAAAGCTGCTGCATCATCTGGGAGGAAGCACCCAAAAGCATGCGGCGGAGATGCTGAGACTTTCCGTTGGTGAGAACAGCGGAAAACTTGGTCTTGCCACCACCTCCAGCGAGGCGGATGGCCTCCTTGATGATACCCATCTGGACCTGGACTTCGGGATCCTGGCGAGGAAGACCGTTGAGAGCAGCCATAACAGTGGCAGCTTCCTCTTCGCGATGGTGAGTGAGAAGCCAGCGAGGAGACTCAGGGAGCTGAGTCATCATAATAAGGACGATGGCAGCGAAGACGACCTGGAAAGCAATGGGGAAGCGCCAAGTGAAGTCGTCAGGGCCGTAAAGACAGCCGTAGTCGATCCAGTAAGCAATCAACGTGCCAATGGCGACGTTGCCGCCCTCAATGCAGATAACCTTTCCGCGGTTCTTCGCACGGCAGCACTCGGCCTGGTAGGTGGGGATGGTCGAGGTGTTGATACCGTTTCCGATACCAGTGATGCATCGTCCAATGATGAACTGCGCAGTAGCACCGGCGTTGGGAGGAACTGAGGCAATTTGGATGATGACACCAATGATCATGACCGAAGCGCCGAGGAAGATAGAATTGCGGCGTCCAAGCTTGTCTCCGAACATGAAGGTGAAGACGGCACCAAGGAAACAACCAACGGCGTAGATAGCAACGACGAAACCCTCGTAGGTGGGGTCACCATCGACCTGGGGGAATGCAGCGACGAATGCGGGGGCGGAGACAATACCAGACATGACACCTTGGTCATATCCGAAGAGAAGGAAATCGGTGGTAGCAACGATGGTGATCAGGACTTGCAACATCCTGCCGGACTTCCCCCAGTAGGTGGGAATGCCCGACTCGTTTTCTCTGTGAGGTGCCATGGTGAGGATGGACTGATCAACGAAGTCTGGAGAGAGATGATGGGGGTTGACGGCGGGGAGAGGGTCCCTCTTTAAGTGATCGTCTCAAATGCCACGAGCCAAAGTTCGCCAGCCGCTGGTGTGAAGGTAGCGACCAACGGTCCACCTGGTTCCACAATTACCAACATCGGTCTGACACGAGAATTACACTAGATAACAATTTTTACATTATCTCGGACTTGGCTGTGGTTGCATCGCTCAGTGATGTCGCTGACGGCTGAGGCGTCAAATAAACAGTGGGTATAAGGCGAACCAAGCAGGGTCCTGAGTGGACCAAGATCCCTTGGAGCCAATCTTGGAGAAGAGCGGAGCACGCTTGGGGTGGAACAAGAGCTCGGCAACCAGCAGCTTTCGTCTTAGGCCGAGGCTCCTCCGCCTTGCGTCATAGTCTTGTTGCTCGGTATCGAGTCCCTTGAGCGGGGATTGCGGAGGATTTTTGGGTACGGAGGTTTGCCGAGTCGCTCTCGACACCGGCGAATGATAGATTTTTCTTTGAACCTTCTCTTTGAAGCGCCATCGTTCGGCGCCGCCGTTTTTTCGAGAACACAAAACATGCATCATAACTGCAGGTACACAGTCTCTGCTTGAGCTTGGTCGGGCAACGTACCATAATTACTCGATAGCGCCCGAAGTTTTCACATGAGGCAGCGTTGCTCGTCTCAACATCCCCATGTTGACGTCACACACCGGCGACTAAATTCATATCCATGCAGGGTCGAAACGCCCGTGCGGTGTGCGGCTCTGCAGCCTCTTCATCTTGGCGCCGATCTTATCCGACTTAAACGTTCTCGGTGGAGCCTCAAGCCTTTGACTGGCGGCCGGGAAATGCTTTTGCACAATCCGGTAACGCTACCGCGCCAACACGAGGAGTGATGTGATGAGGAGAGGCGGGCAACAACGACGTCATTGCGGTAAAGACTCTTAATGTGCGCAAGTGTTTGGAAGTGACGATAGAAAAACTTGGTGTTGAGGAAAGTTTTCTGGCTTGGTGACGGCAGACCTACGGTCCCAATTTGCGCGGTAAGTGCGCGTACGTGTGCGCGGGTTGGAGAAACCCGTCCATCAATCACAGCAGGCATCAATCTCGCTGATCCTGATTCCTTATGCACTGAACGATGCGGTGGACAGATGTGCGTGGGGTTTTGTGGGTTCCTGTTGGAGAGCTTAGTAACTAGCGTATGCGCCGGTACTTCCTACTTTGTCAACCCGGCCTACCTACCGCATCAGCACTCGTGCCGTTGCTTCTGCAAGCGCTGTCTATCTTCACCACTCTCAGCGACAACCTCAAAGTTGGATCCCCATGAACCGTTTGCGCGGCGTCAGCTTCTTTCAGATGGACCTGGAGAATGGTGTCAAAAGTGCCAAAACATCAGGTCCCTGCAGACGACGAGTTCCACTGTGGAGGTCCTTACCACGTTCTGCAGCACCATCTTTGCTCCACCGGCTATAACGGCGCCTCCTGCGAGTATATCACGAACCTACGTCTTGGGCCACCTGCTGGTCGACTGAGGTGACTTCTGAGCCTCTCGTTGGCGCGGACGACTAGCGCTCACTGCATCTAGTAGTTTGTCCCACATCGTAAGAGCCGCATCTCTCACCGTATCGTTGCCAAGTAGTCTTGGGAACGACGTCCGAGCCTGAACGAGGCTGTGTTGAGCCTCATGCATGCCCTGACCGGAGCCGCCGTTCGGCAGCACCAACCGGGCGTAGTCGTGTGGTGTTGTTGCGAGATACCGCCCGCGGAATCCTTGGTGGCATAGGATGAGGCTCACTGAGCCGCCTCGGTGCAGCTTTCTCCGTCGACTAGTGCTGCAGCAACAGTTTCGCGTCCAATCGCTGACAAGGTCGGGTACGCAGGTGGCTTGCCTGATCCGGCCGCATGCTCTCAACGCTGAACAATTGTCACTTGGCGACTTCGATCATTACTGTTTGCCCACAGTGGAACTTTCAACAATAGGCAGCCAAGAGCGGACGAGGATTACCAAACAGCACGCATATACCCTTCTCTTGGCCCCTTCATAGCGGACTCGTGTTGTTGCTAAACTCACCAGCTGACCGACCTCGCCACATACCTGCAGCGCTGTCCGACTCTGACAAACGGTACAAGGCATTCACCAGCTTGTGGAAATTGGCTTTCACAGCGTTACAAGCTTATTTGCTTCGACAGGATACCGACTCCGCAACATCTGCTATGAAATGTGGAGAGATTCCAGTTTTCCACACCACCATTACAATACTACCACCGGTTGGTGCAACAAAACCATTGCCGCGCGGGACAACACAATAGCCGCACGCAGCTGACCAAAACAAGCGCCGACAAGCGTCACCTCCAGCTTTCAGGCAACCTCCCACTATGTTGGGGTTGCCGTGGAGGCCGGGGAAAGCGAAGGAATGCCACTTCAGGTGCAGTCCACTTTTTAGGATAGGGATCGGCAATGGCTTTTGCCTGATAAGGGTGCTGGACACGACTCCAGAAAAGTGAAACTTAGCTTACGGATCAACATGTCAGAATGTGATTGCCATGATCGACACAGCAGACGGTTCCATATTGTATTGGATTAGGCACGACTTTCGGCTTTGTGACTTTCCCCTCATGTCGCAGGAGGAACAGATTGCGAGTTCTGGGACATAAGAGTGCAGCGAGTGTTCCACATCGTCTTCGACAACGCGCTTGGTTTACTCGTAGGTCACGGCGACCATTCTTTGCTTGAGCTGTCATCTTGTGTCCAGCGAACCATCCCGAGTTCAAACGAGGACAGACTAATCCAACGATGGAACATATGCATTTTAGAGTCACGTCTAACGATCGTTCACCTGCTATTCTTCTGCTACCAGCTGATGTACTCATAGTCTCGCACTCGGACTCAGCGCCTTCTGCACCAACTCCAGCACTCTCTCCGCCGTCCCCCAAGAAGCCTGATACCCAGCCCCGGAATGACCATAGGCATGGACAACAGGCACGTTCCACTTCTTCTCCTTCTCGATCTCGATTCTCGGTCCGCCCTTCCTGCTCGCTAGGGCTGTTAGCTCAATGTCTCATAAGTATCTTGAAGTCCTGGAGTACTCACGTCTCAGCCCGATGTTCCTCGCGATGATTTGGAGATCTGCTGGCTTCCCCAGCTCAGGCGCAAGAGCGCACGCGCGCTCCAGGATTTGCGCTTCCAGATCGCTGTCCCACTCGGCGCTCCAGTCGTTGTCCTGACGGCTGCCGCCAAGGATCACGCCGCCACCAAGGGTACGTGGGAAGACGTATGTAGTCGTCGGATCGATGCGCTTGGGGCTGCGATAGTACCTTGATTCGTCAGTCTCTGGCGTACCGAGGCCCTCAATGCGGAGCATCCTATTGGTGGGTGTTAGGAGAGGGAAGAAAAGCACGGCTTACGTGCGGTCGAACTCGTACATTCTCTTCATGGGCGTTTTGGGCTCCGCGACCAGCACGGTCTGGCCGCGCGTCGGGTACATGTTCGTGTCGCGGACGTCGTCGAGCTTGAGCGCACCGAGGCCCGTGGCGTTGAGCACGAGGCTTGTCGTGGGGTGCGATGACAGCAGTTCTGAGATGGAAGACACGCTGCGGCGCTCGAGTTTGATGCCTTTGCTCAGGGCCTGGGATTGGAGCCTGTGCTAACATCAGTATCGTATTGCCCAACGTTTCCAGACTCCCTTGCTCTTGAAGCGAAGGCATGGAGATGAGAGCGGCAGAAGGGAGCAGTAAGAGTGATGATAAAGTAACATACCACTGCAAATACACCTGCGTGTTGATCCTAAACGTGCTCGGGAACTCCAGCCCAAACACCGCACCCTCAGGCAACTCCCCCTGATCCAGATACCTCAACCCGCCGACCAACTCATCATACCAAATCTTTCCCGTCTGCGGCGTCAGCAGATTCGTCTGCTCAATCGGTGCATCCAGCACAGCCCACATCTGCTGTCTGCCCAAGCCCGCTTCGTTGCCCTCCCCGGGCCTAACAACACGGCACCCGTGCACGCTGCGCCCGTCCATCAGCTCGCCGAAACGCTGAAACGTGATGCGGTCGTAGTTCTCGAGCGGCCCGTTGTCGTTGGCCATTGAGGACCAGTTTGCGCCCGCCCAGGGGGAGGTGTAGTCTATGCTCCTATCGCCGGGGAAGTGTGTGGCGGTTATGGTTATGTTGGCGGAGGGGTGGGCGTGCGCGAGGACCAGCGCGGAGGTGAGCCCGATGATGCCGGCCCCTAGGATGGCGATGTGTTGGGGGTCTTGGGTAGACATGTTGAGGTTGATGTTGAGGTTGGTGATTGGGTTGAGTGTCGGCGTGAGGCTGTGATGATGTGAGTCGATATGTACAGCCGGGTCGATGCAAGTCCCAATTATACAAGTCAGACCTTGGACTATATATCCGACGTCCAGAGGTTTTTACTTCGAGCGATGAGTCCACAGTGTCGTTTATCTTGGAGTCGGAATGCTGCCAAGTCCGACGGATGACGGAGCTGCAATCGACCTTCACGCGCGTTACCCTATGCTTCGATTCCAAGCTCTTTCTCCTGCAATGGCCTCTGCGTATTGAAGGAATAATAGAT
Organism: Didymella keratinophila; assembly: GCA_011058865.1. Classification (NCBI taxonomy): domain Eukaryota; kingdom Fungi; phylum Ascomycota; class Dothideomycetes; order Pleosporales; family Didymellaceae; genus Didymella; species Didymella keratinophila. The sequence goes on from SWKW01000052.1 coordinate 109,588, forward strand.
GACAGTCGCGATGCGGATAGTAACCATGCACTGACCGCTAATCGGAGTTGTCTGTTTGATATCGGTGTTGGAAGTGCTTGTGATGGTGGGGATCGGAGTGAGTCGCCTCACAAGACCGGCATCGGATCCGGCCCACACTGGGCATAGTCGATGCTCAAGCCGACGGCTCATCCGGGCTTCGCAAATATTGGTGATCACACGCGGCGACGTCCAAAGGTCTTAGTCGAGTAAAGGGAGAGGATGGCTTTTTGAAAGGTAGATAGTGGGAATTGATTTTGTCGTGGTAATAGTAGGGGTATCGTAAGCATATTACGCATGTAGAATAGCCTGAAAGCCGTTAAAGCATGTACAACCCAAGACGCCCCAGGTAGAAGAACTCTAGACAACGCTTTTCCAGTACCCAATAAGCAGCCTAAGCAGCATGATAACGAAGAGACGGCTCCTAAGCAGACCCCTTGATGAACCAATCCGAGCTGGCATCAACCATATAATTCGTGATGTTCGACTCGTTGCTATAACCTCCTTCAGGCATCTGCAAATTCCCATCTGCATTCGAAGGATACGTGGTCATTGTGTCCATGGATACAGGAAGGCGGGGCATGTTGAAGAAGTCAAAGACGTCAAGGTATTCCAGCTCGTTCGGAGCCGGAGTGCGAGCGGGCGTAACCGACGATAACCCAGCAGCGCCATCGAACTTGGGTTGTCGTGCGATGAGAAAGTCGAGGTCGAATGCGCATCGCCTCATGTCGGCCAAGATTTTGACTGTTGAGGGTGTCACACGCTCACCGCCCATGCCAGCACTCTGCTGCGACTCCTGATACTCCGATAGGACTCGTGAGAGGAGGTTTCCGTAGCGTGCAGCTACTTCCCAATATTGGCCTAAGTCTTGTAGGGTACTGACCAGGATATTGATGGAGGTGTCGACGCGGTGATCGATGGTTGAGCCATGCACCAAGAGCACACGCGCTGCTACCCAGCAGGAGAAGGCGAATGGTGGACCAAGCTTGGTAAGCAAACCATTATCGCGTACCGAAGTGCATAGAGCTGTGATATTCTCGACGGCACTGAGGCACCGTTGGCTAGCACTGAAAGATGGTGTGAAGATGGGCGAGCGATGCGTTGGGTACGCTGCTGAAGAATGTAGGCGAATGACAGTTCTACAAACGTAAGTAACGGACAGAGTTGCAGGTCGCTCGTCAGACTTACGTGTGGAAGGCAGCATGTAGCATAACAAGGCCGCTATTAAGAGTCTGATTGCCTCCTGGCTTGGAAAACACTCTCGCCGAGTTGCCGTACTCAGCAGGGAGGTTGTATTTCCACTGCTCAATGGCATTGTCAAGCTCTCGATACTCACTCTGCCACTTCTCGACATCAGACAAAGACGTGATGTCGACAGGCTTCTTCAGAAACTTGTGGATGCGCGTCAAGATCCCCAAGATTTCCACATAGTACGAGAACGACCCCAGGTTTTCGGGCCGGTTCATGCTATAATCTGTCCTGGTCTTTGTGTGAAACCATCTGGTCTCAATCGGTACGTTGCGGGCGTAGAGGTCGTCTCGACACGGTAATCGTCTGTCGATCTCATTCTCGTCCAAGGCGAACTCAAATGCTGTTGCTACAGTCGCATATCGATCGAGGACGTAAATCATCCAGAATAGCCGGCGACGACTCTCCTCTTCGATCCAATCTTTGGGCACGGGAAGCACGTTTGCGCGCAACGTGTAAATGGACGCATACTGGGGCGCAACCATTGGCGAGTATGTTTCCATGGACAGCCCCAACTGTACCACTGATCGTGTGATTAACGCGAGCAGATTCCAGCCGGGAGGGCCGTTCGAGCAGCCGACCACATCTAGCGCCAGGATGACAAGCGCTTGCAGAGACTTGACAGAGCTGTTCTCGATGCCGTATAGCAGGACCTTCTCTTTCGAGTTCCTGTGATATCGCGCTCGCTTGTCCGGGGTCAATCGTTGATCGGTCGAGAACTTGACGGTGGTGGCCACGACTGAGTGCAGAATGATACGGTCCGCCTCGTCCAGACTCGAATCGCCAAACAGCGAATTGAGTGTGGACTGGCGGTGCAGGATAGGACACCAGGGGTAAATGTGTTTGAAGAACAGATCTACCAGGCCATACAACAGATCGTACGGTGGGAAGTCTGCATCATCCTGACCCAGCGATCGCGACATGGAGGGTGCGAACTGATCAGTGGCACCGAAAGGCGTGTACCCGTCTCGTTGCATGCCTCCCAGCCGCGATTGCACATCCTCGGCCTGGCCGCCGTAGCCATTGCCTGAGATGGAGGCGGACCTGGCGTCCAGCGTGTTGCCAAAGCCGTTTTGTATTGCATTCTGGGCGGGGAACGTCGATTGCGGCTTCTGAATGAACAGGGCCGTCTCGGGACGGGGGATGTGGGGCGTCTGAATGACTGGTGGGCTCCGAAAAGTGGCCACCTCTTGCGGGGATGGCCCGGATGCTGCGATCTGCTGCTGCGACAGATGGTGGATCTGCGACTGCTGCTGGACAATGAGGTTTTCGAGCTTGTCCAGACGTGCCTCTGCGCACGTCAGCGGTAAGATCAATGCTCTCATGAAAAGACAAGGTCGAATACTCACCAAGCTCGCGTCCATAGCCGGCCCTCAAGCCCGGCTTTTTGCGTGGCAGGTAGACCTACAAAGCTGTGAGTGGAATGTTGCGCGTGTCGTGCGGCCTGCATCTCACTCACGCATGTCGAGTGGTTTTTCAAACACCAACCGCCTGCAAGGTACAGGTCAGCACATGCTCACAATCGTCTCTGCAAGTCGACGATTACTTACAGGCCGGATGGCCGCGGTCGCACTTGACTTTGCGCTGCTTGCACGTCTCGCAGCTCACGCTCAGCTTCTCGCGTTTGCGCTTCGAGCCGCTCGTGCTCCTGCCTCCGTCCTCGCCGCTCTCGTCCTCGCCGGCGCTCCACACCTCGTGATCATCGTCGCCAGGCGAGTGGTGAGACAATTTTGACGTGCCGTTGGGACTGGCCTCCTGGTTGTGCGCAGTGTTTGCGCCGTTCGCGACCGTCGCATCCATGGTGGGCGAGGCGTTGGGAGCGCGCTCGCTGAGCGTGAACTCGGTTTCCTTTCTGCCGAGGTGAGCTGGATTAGCGGGCGGGGTTATGGGTTTTTGCTCTACCCCAGATTGTGTATTCACGCTTTAGCCTCATCTCCACGCCTGCTGATTCGCAGCGACGCTTGGCCTCGTGCGCAAATGATCCGCGAAACCCACTTAGTCGCCGTATCAAATTTCCTGCGACCAGATGCCGAAAGACCTCCCACTACCGCCGACCATGCCCGTACTTCGTTTGGCTGCAAAGTGGACGCACCGCGTAAGAGTTCGGCGGGCTCATCGCAGCGTCTCGCAGCGAAGTCGCGAGAGATGAGGCCGAGGGCCCAGTATTTTCCGCGCGGAGGAGCATTCCACCTGTTTGCGCTTTGTATTTAATACTCCCACGCTGCCGGCCTTCCAGGCTTTATAGACCCCTCACCTTGGCTCCGTCCTGAATTCGCCGTCAATTCTCCATTCACCATGCCTTCCTCTACCCAAAGCGGCTCTGTGAAGTCGTTTCCCACGATCAAGCATGTGCGCACCTTTCTTACCCAGGGTCCCGGATCTGGTGGTGACTACCACAATGTGCACGGCGGCCATTGGTTGATTGATAGCAAGATCTCGACTCCTATGTCGCAGTACGAGAAGTACAGGAAGTCGAGAACAAGCTGGGGTATCAATGTACTCGGGTCGTTCTGCGTAGAGCTTGAGGCTACAGATGGCACAAAGGGCTTCGCGACCGGTTTCGGTGGCCCGCCAGCATGCTGGTAAGTCTGGTCTGCTTGATACTCGAAAGTCAGCTGACATTCGAGAGGTTGGTCGCAGAACACTTCGAGCGCTTCCTGGTCGGTGCCGACCCCAGAGATACCAACTATCTCTTCGAGCAGATGTACCGTGGGAGTATGTTCTACGGTCGCAAGGGACTTCCCGTCGCCGTCATTTCCGTCATCGATCTCGCTATCTGGGACCTTTTGGGCAAGATCCGCGGTGAGCCCGTCTACAAGATGCTTGGTGGGTCAACCCAGGAGAACGGCAGACTCAGCTTCTACTGCACGGGTCCTGAGCCAGCTGCGGCCAAGGAGATGGGCTTCTTCGGTGCCAAGGTACCGCTCCCATACGGTCCTGGCGAGGGTGTCGAAGGCTTCAAGAAGAACGTCGAGTTCCTGACAAAGCACCGCGAAGCTGTCGGTCCCGACTTCCCTCTCATGGTCGACTGCTACATGTCCCTCACCGTTCCCTACACAATTGAGATCGTCAAGGCCACTGCACACCTGAACCTGAACTGGTGGGAAGAGTGCCTTAGCCCCGACGATAGCGATGGCTTTGAGCAGATCAAGCGTGCACACCCTAGCCAGAAGTTCACCACCGGAGAGCACGAGTACTCGAGGTATGGCTTCCGCAAGCTCATCGAAGGCCGCAACCTCGACATTCTTCAGCCTGATGTTATGTGGGTGGGAGGCATGACAGAGCTTGTCAAGATCGCCGCCATGGCATCTGCGTACGATATCCCCGTCGTCCCTCACGCCTCGGGTCCATACTCATACCACTTCGTTGTGTCGCAAGCCAACTCCCCCTTCCAGGAGTACCTGGCCAACAGCCCTGACGGCAAGTCTGTCCTGCCTGTGTTCGGCAACCTCTTCACCAACGAGCCCATTCCTACTAAGGGCTACCTCGATGTCAAGGACCTCGACCTGCCCGGCTTTGGTCTCGAGCTGAACCCCAACGCCGGCCTTATCGACGCTGCGCGGATCCTCAATCCCGCACCCGTCAAGGCTCTTAAGTCTGCTGAGGAGCAGGAGGCTCAGGCAAACGGCACTTCCAACGGTCACTAGAGCGTGGCTTCCTTTTCGACGGAGTTTTGGCGCATTGCATTGGTGGCACAAATACCAAAGAGCGTTGTGGTGCTGCACATCTAGATTCACGGATAGTTCTTGCGTTATGCTTGGGAGCGCTTTACAGTTCAGCTCCAGGAAAGCAATTACGAGAGTATGACTTATGTCGAGAGGATGCTATGCAGTTTATGAACAATCAAAAACACTCGTAAAGATTCGCCTTCAGATGTTATTTTTAGTTTGGGTGATCTCCAGGGCCCCCATGACGCTATTCCTGTCCCACACCGCCTATGCAGCGAGGACGAAGCAGTACTCACAGCCGTTGAGAAGAGCAATCTGGTCGCAATACACGTCAAGTCTGCACACAGGTGTCTCGCAGCGATGAAAAGTATCATCGGTGACAGCAGCCATGCCGTTGGCCGTAACCTCCCTGGCTTTTGCCCTCACCGCGCATGTGCGGCATGGACGCGCTGTGAGCTTTCCACCGACGAAGTGGGGCAGGTACGCAACAGCTGGCTGCGCCTGCTCAGTCTCTGTCAGTGTCCATATAAACATATCTGCCCCTGAATACATCATCTTCAATCACACTGCTCCAATTGCAATTCCCTTTCCTTGATACCCCGCCACACGTTTTACCCCGCCTGCATCATGGAAGCCATCAAGAACACCGTCAATGAGGCACTCGAGAAGCTCAACCTCAGCGGAGGTGCACAGGCTGCGCCCGCCAAGGAGCCCTCAGAGGAGCAGCTGAAGGACCTCCAGTCCAAGTACGAGAAGGCCGGACAAGAGCAGGTCTTCGCGTTCTACGACAAGCTCAGCACCGCCGAGAAGGCCGCTCTGTACGAGCAGCTCTCCAACTTCAACCCCGACTACATCAACGAGATCACAGAAAGGGCTCTGAAGCCTGTACACGCCGAGTCGACCGAGACAAAACTCGAACCCCTCCCCGAGAGCGCCACATCGTCGACCCTCGACACACAGCAGAATGACTTGGACAAGTGGTACGACAGCGGTCTTGAGCTGATTGCTGAGGGCAAGGTCGCCGTTGTCCTTATGGCCGGTGGCCAGGGCACACGATTGGGTTCCTCAGACCCCAAGGGATGCTTCGATATTGGTCTTCCTAGCAAGAAGTCTCTGTTCCAGCTCCAGGGTGAGAGGATCGCAAAGGCTGAGCTATTGGCCAAGAAGAAGCACGGCAAGGACAGCGTAACCATCCCCTGGTACGTTATGACCTCTGGCCCCACAAGGAAGCCTACCGAGGCTTTCTTCGAGAAGAACAACTACTTCGGCCTGAAGAAGGAGAACGTCGTCATCTTCGAGCAGGGTGTCTTGCCTTGCATCTCGAACGACGGCAAGATCCTGCTGGAGAGCAAGTCTAAGGTATGCCAGGAGGCCCATGATGTTTGTGTAATCGACTGACTCTTTCAGGTTGCCGTTGCCCCTGACGGTAACGGTGGTCTCTACCTCGCCCTCATCAACTCCGGCGTCGTCCAGGACATGGGCAAGCGCGGTATCCAGCACATCCACGCCTACTGTGTCGACAATTGCCTTGTCAAGGTCGCCGATCCCATCTTCATCGGTTTCTCCGCCTCGAAGAACGTCGACATTGCCACCAAGGTCGTCCGCAAGCGCAACGCCAAGGAGTCTGTCGGTCTCATCCTGCAGAAGAACGGCAAGCCGGATGTTGTTGAGTACTCGGAGATCGACGACGAGACAGCGGAGGCTAAGGACTCGAAGAACTCTGAGCTCTTGAAGTTCCGTGCCGCCAACATTGTCAACCACTACTACTCGTACAAGTTCCTCGAGAGTATTCCCGAGTGGTGCAAGAAGCTGCCCCACCACGTCGCCCGCAAGAAGATCCCCTACGTCAACACCGAGACTGGAGAGACCGTCAAGCCCGAGAAGCCTAACGGCATCAAGCTCGAGCAGTTCGTCTTTGACTGCTTCCCCTTCCTCAGCCTCGAGAAGTTTGCCTGCATGGAGGTCAAGCGTGAGGATGAGTTCTCTCCTCTCAAGAACGCTCGCGGCACTGGCGAGGACGACCCGGATACATCCAAGCTCGACATCATGACACAGGGCAAGAAGTGGGTACAGGCTGCCGGTGCCACCGTCGTCAGCGAGGACCCCAAGGCTGGCATTGAGGTCTCGCCGCTTATCTCATACGTAAGTGTTCTCTCATTGACGATACCAGAACTACATACTAACTTCACACACAGGGTGGCGAAGGCCTCGAGTTTCTCAAGGAGCGCACAATCAAGGCCCCGGCCGTCATCGAGTCCGAGGACTAGGAGAACCAAAAGACATGGGATGATGGCAGTATCATACATCTGGAGGAACATAACTGGCGCCACACTGGGCCTGGTGACCTGCAGATGCCACGACTAATGCCCCTTATCAATCCTGTCAGAGATGATGACCGTCCTCAGTCGACTGGTCCGCCCAAAAAGATAGAATGGGAGACGTGAAACGAAGACGATGACGCACAGTTGACTACGAATATAATTGGCTGTTGGACTGGCCTCAAAACATCCTATGCTCTACATTGTTTCTCAATCTCAATTCGATTTGACATATTTGATCTGGCTTTCCCGTCGTAGAAAAAGCCGTACACAAGGCCGATCATGAGGGAAAGTCAGAGGCAGTCAGCGCCTATCTGGACTTAGATTGGGGGTTGATAGATTCTCTGTCTGGCACCATGCTCTTGCTGTTACATCTGGCGCATTCTGCAACACACGAGCCTTTGGTGAACAGCGGCTGCTCAGAAGCTCCTGTTTCGTATCGCAGCAAGAGTCGAATATAGGTCCTAGACTTCAGACAAGAGGGTGGCAGTCAGTGCCTATTCACGCATCGCTTAGGGCGAAAAGATCTTCTGTTGGCTACAACTGAGTCCTGCTGTGGTACCTTGAATTTTTGGGAACATGAGAGACACAATCGTTCAATGATGTATTACGCTATGCTAGTCTTTGCATGCCTAATAGTCTTAGCGGTACCTGTCTGTAGTCGACTTGGGATAGGTGTAGTAGACACTGTCGATATAGTATCCCTCTTCTCCACATTCAAGCTCTCCAGAGAACCATTCCTCCTCATCATCACTGCCATATGTGTCAACAATGCTGTCAATGTCGTCACCAAAATCCTCCTATGGGTATCGTGCTTGCTGTTCCTCAACGCCCAGTCTCCGTGCCGAATCGGCGATTGAACGATGGTGGTCTGCGACCTGATTGACGATCTCAAGTTGCCTAGAAAACGGGTCTCCCTCAACGTTGCCTTGCAGGTTGGTCTCGAATGCGGTAGCTGGTCGTCTATCCAGGAGGTACTCAGACTGACGTCCAGACTGAAGATCAGACTGATGTTCCTCGAGGCGCATCCGGCGTACCGCTGGTACCAAGTCAGTCTACGATCCGCCACCCAGGAGGTATTCGATAGCACCCTGGACGTTGCCTCCACTTCTGCGCAGGGCAGAGACGTTGCGATCGAACTCGTAGAAGCCCATCTCGTTTAGCTGTCTGAGTTGAGACTCATAAACCTCCTCTGGTGGTCGATTGTCTGCAGAGGCAGGCGGTCCACCAAAGCCACCCCCGAAGCCACCGCCAGGGCCAAAAAGCGCGGCGAATGGGTTTGCCTGCTGTGAGCCAGCATCTCCTGCTCCAGCACCTGGGTTCTGTCCAAACCCGCCGAAGGGGTTGGCACCGGCACCAGCACCTCCGCCCATCATTTGCATCATCTGCTGCATTGCCTGTGGGTTCTGCATGATGTTGCGCGCTGCATCTGCGATTGGGTTGGGCTGGCCGCCGTCAGCTCCGCCAAACAGATTCCCGAAGGGATTTGGCGGCGCTGAGGCATGCTGGTTGTTCTGTATCGAATCGGTACCAGGGGTGCCTGTGTTGCCCTGGCCCTGTGCTGGGGGTCCAAACGGGTTTGCGCCTCCAGCGAAAAGACTGGCGAATGGGTTGGCGTTTGTGCCTGCGCCAGCACCACCGAAAGCCGCAAAAGGGTTCGCAGCACTTGCGGAATTCGAAGGAGGCGAGGTCGTGTTCTCGCCTTCGCGTGCTGTTGTCGATCCTGACTGTGGTGTGTTGTCCGTGGCGCCCGGGGCAGCCATGGCGTTGCCACTGCCGTTTCCGTTCATGTTGCGCTGCATTTGGAGTTGCATGCGCATCATCTCCGGGCTGAACATCATTCGGCGCATCTCGGGGTTCTGGAGCATCTGTCGCAGCATTGGGTTGTCGCGGATCTGTCACATGTCAGCCAGGAAGCCTTCTTGGAAAAAACGAGAGGTAGTCAGAAGCTGTCAACAAAGCATCTGCAACGCAATAAAGCTCTGGCGGCTGCAATGACTTTTGTACGTTGTGACTAGCTATTTCTGCGACATGGAAGAACTTCGAAACGTACCATAGGGCTCTGCAGCATCATGTCGACAACAGCTGGATTGTTCATGGCCTCATTCATCTGCGACAGGAACATGGGGTTGTCCATCATCTCGAGCATAGCGTCGGGGTTCGGTGGTGGGCCCATCTACGTCATGTTAGCAAGCTTTTAGGTATGGTTGAGATGTAGGCTTACCCCTCCGTCAGCGCCGAACATGTCCATCGAGGGCAGGCCGTGGAAGCCAGCATAGCGTGCACCCGTCAGGCCAGCAAGAGGATTATTCCCTGTGCCTGCGGCGATGTTTGTGGGTACCTGCGGTGTCGGTGTGCCGGTGCCGCTGGATGTGCTTGCTGTGCCTTGGTTCGCAGGGTTCTGTCGTGCATTGCTGGCGGCGCCCTTTACCAGGTGGATTGTGTGGCCATCCTTGACCTTGACGCCGCCAAGTGTATCCGGATCCTTGAGCACGCGGCCAGAGTAGATCAGGCGTTGACGCTCGGCGGGGATGTCTGCATACTCGGATGATGACAGCTTTTGCTTCAGGTCGGCGACTGTGGTAGTTAAGGGCAGTGTGAGGACGTGCTTCTGGTCGTTGGCCGCCTTGACGTTGAAGGTGACCTGGCCTTCCTCTGTGGAAGTGGTGGCGTCGTCGGCCATGGTTGTGTGTAGCGACGGATGTAGTGACGTGCAGCGATCGGCGGGGTGGATAGCGAGTATGGACTTGGAAGAAGACTGTGCAAGCTGCGTAGTAATAAGAAGCCTTCACAGGTGGGTGTTTGTGGAAAGGACACGAGGTTGTAGGCTGCGGTGAGCTTGATTGCAGGTATGGAAGGCCACAGAAGTGGAAAGACGCAAAGACCAAAGTCGTCACTGCCTCATGGCAAGCCACCGCTAGTCTCTAGCGGCTCTTGTGGGGCAGGCCCGGGGCGCGGCGTGGAAGTCGGGGTATGGCAGACGAGTACGCTTCAACCGAGGCATCTTTGCGGAGGGCATTGTCTCCTCCGAGCTGCAGTTCGATGATCTCCCACGGCTCCGATCTCTTACTTCTATACTTTTTACCAGATTGATCGTTTTCAAAGCATAAATTGTGTTTGATCAATTAAAAGGCGCCGATTGACTAAGATGAAGGGCATTCAGATCAAGGAATATGTCAAGGTACTGCACCCACCACAGTCGCATCAGTTGACGGTGCTGACAATGGCAGGGGCCAGATGACCTCAAAGTCCAGTCTTTTCCAGACCCTACACCAAAAGATAACGAATATCTGATCGCCATTCACGCCTCTGCGACCAACTTCTTCGATCTGCTCCAGATTCGCGGCAAGTACCAGCACCAGCCACCTTTCCCTTGGATCGCCGGTTCAGAGTTCTCTGGCGTGGTCACAAAGGCGCCGTCATCACTACCAGGCGGCAGGACGCCCTTGTACAAGGTTGGCGATAAGGTCTTTGGCGCAAGTCAAGGAGGATACGCTACTCATGTCGCCTGCACAGAGGAGCGACTGAAGCCTGTGCCTGAGGGCTGGAGCTTTGCTGAGGCAGCGGGCATGTTCGTGACTGCACCCACCAGTTATGCTGGTCTGGTTACCAGGGCGAACATCAAGAAGGGTATGCTATCTCCATGTTGCTGATGCGCAACGCTGACAGATGCAGGTGACTGGGTACTCATCCACGCCGCAGCTGGCGGTGTCGGCCTTGCTGCTGTTCAGATCGCCAAAGCGTTCGGTGCGACGGTGATTGCGACTGCTGGCACGCAGCACAAGCAAGATATTGCTCGCAGATTCGGCGCCGACTACGCCATTGACTATCGGCAAGCAGACTGGCCAGAGAAGGTCAAGAAGCTGACTCCCAAGGGTCGCGGTGTTGACATTGTCTACGACCCTGTTGGCCTTATCGCGCAGTCAATGAAGTGCACCGCATGGAATGGCAGGCTATTGGTCGTTGGCTTTGCTGCTGGTGATATCGAAAAGATGGCTACAAACCGTATCTTGTTGAAGAACGTCAGTGTTGTTGGCCTGCACTGGGGCATGTACGCTGTTAACGAGCCTGAGATGGTCGACAAGGTATGGGAAGGCATCTTCGAGCTCGTACGGGAAGGCAAGTACAAAGGTACTTGCTACACAGATACCGAGTACGTTGGCCTGGAGAGTGTGCCAGCTGCGCTGAAGGCGTTGGGTGGTCGGGATAGCTGGGGCAAGGTGGTCATCAAAGTACCCCAGGAAGGCCAGAGTAAGATTTGAGCCACAGACGTGTTCTCAGGCCAGTCTCATTCACTGAGCGTCGAATCAAGTAGTCATCGTACACCTTTGGTCGCAATTCTTGGCGGCTTGTAAAGCTTAGAAATCTGGCATTTTCGTGATCAATGTACCCCGCTTCCAAGGGGGAGAGAGTGCGCAGTGGGGGAAGGTGCCCGTGAGTTGGCGCTAGACTGGACGGTGGTGAAGGTAGTCGACGTGGTGGTGTGCGGGCGGTGTAAGGCTGTGACGGTGCCTCTGCGTAGTTCATGAGCGGTGATTTGGCTGCCTCCTGCCTCGACAAAGCAATGCCTGGAACTGATGCGGTGTCTCAACTGTCGATGCGCTAAGTGTTAATTCTGAAATACAACAAACAACATTGGCGAAAAACTTGAACGTTTTTCTTCTCCTATAGATTGTCACCTGCTGCTTACCTGCCATCGTCCTGCAGTGCGGCAACCGCGCCGGCAAGACAGCTGCGCACTCGCTCCCCCATCCGTGCTTGCGCAGTCCCACTACTGCAGCCTGACGGCCTTGTTCCTGAATTTCACGAAGGGTACAGATCTGCCTGTAGTACTGCCTGCTGCAGCAGATGCTGTTCGAAACAAGGCTGTTGGCAAATCCATTCCAGATATCGAGTTGGCATTTGATCACTTCTTCCTGATCCGCCTGACTCTGCCTCGTGACAGAACCACGCGAATTAATTGCTGTAACAATTTGGTCGAAGCCCAACAAGACAAAATTGACGCTCTTATGAGGTCAGTCGAGTACGATGGTTCCCAACCTTTTTATAAACAACAATTCGTCACCTTTGGGTCCCACGACATGGACGAGGATGACTGGACCAACGAGGACAAGAAGCGACTTGCCGGTATCTGCGAGGAGATCAGGAAGGACAAGAAACTCAACCCACGGGTTCTTACAATCCCTTGTGGTCGTCAGGAGTCCCCAGATCTACCTCCTGCCCCTTTCCCATTCCATCCAGCGCACATGTTCAAATACCATTGTTGGGCGTACCTTCAAGAAATCTTCTATGACAGGCTCAAGCGAATGGACGAAAAATGTGATTGGGCTACAGATCACTCTCAGGAAAGCGCGAAGACAATGTTCCTAACCTGCGTAATCCTCTGGTACAAATATGATGGCGGTAAAGATGAGATCACTGGCCTTCGCTGGACGGTGTTCATGCGCCATGCACTGTGTGTGTCTGTCGGTCGCGCTCTGCATGTTGAACCTGGCTCGGTGATGAGGACTGGTTGGCGTACGAAGTAAGTGAACATTTCTCAGGACTGCTTGCCCTGTCAGATCTAATTGCAAACCAGGAAGCCCACCTTCTACTCCGAGTACGACGATAACTGGCGTTCGATCACGTTTGAGACATGGTTCATGAACAGGTGAGTCGTCTTTGTACATATCCTCGCGTCCGATACTGACGTTCCCGCGTAACAGAGCGAAATCGAACTGTGAGTCTTGAGTGACATTTGCTTCCGCACCCTGACTGCAAAACCGATACTAATACATCACAGTCCCTGTTACGCCTGAGAACATTGCGTTGTTCTCCGAGCTCCTGCTGAGCGTTAAGCAGAAATCCCAATACTGGAAGGGGTATCCTCGTGCGTATTCGAATAACCACATTCGATTGCCTATACTGTGGAAGGCGCGGCGGCCCCCCCCCCCCCCCCCCCCGAGTTAGTCGTCAGGTCGATGACTTCTCTGAAGGTGAAGAGGTGGATCTGATCGATAATGCGCACGACAACGATATCGAAGAAGAGGAAGTCGAAGAAGGTGGGTTGGGTAACGATCTTCGCGACTTCGTGGATGACGATACAGGCCGAGAGGTTCCTGTCAGTTTGGATGATACAAGCGCGCAAGAAGATGATACGGGTACAGTCGAGGTCAGGAGCGAAGTGGAAAGGAGAATGACAAAGGCGACAGTCGCCCATCCCTGCCTGGTCCGCACAGCTTCATTAAGCCGCAGTACGGCCAGCTGGGCGCGCGCTCAGCGACTCCTCCGCCGCCGCCCTTCGAGCAACTGTCACCAGTGTTGCGCCCAGCCACGCCCATCGAGGCAGACGCTGCCGCTGCCGCCTCTTCGCAGCGCTACCAGCAGAACGCCGACTATCTCAGGTCATGCACACTGTATGTACCAGAGGAGAAGCGGGCTAAGTTTGAAGAGACTATAGACGAACTCCTAGCTGCCGCTATAGCTAGCTCGCATCTAGAGGAATGTTGAGAAGCGTCAGGCGCCTTGCAGGAGCTCAGGACGAGGCTACGAACACACGAGTCGGACGCTGCTAGCTCGCATCCTTCCAAGGAGTCAATGAGAGCAATTAAGCAAGTCAAATGAAGATTTTGATGTTGCTTGCTTCTGTCAGTGCAGGAGAGCTTATGATGCATGCTTCAACATATAATATAAAGAAACCTGGCCAACTTTCTAGTAGCCCGTTAAGCTTGGCTGATCTGTGCTGAGTAAGACAGAAAGCGCGCTAGTGCTCCATGGTTCTTTGAGACAGTCGCCGCCCGTCGCGAACAACAGACAAGGAGCGACACTCCTCGACCTCACCGCCCACCCACCACTCACCCCTCTTAATTCTCCTCGGCTGCGCGTCTTGCGGTATAATATTCCTGGACGCCAACATGACCGAGTACGTGGACGACTTCGCGATGGATGAGGACGAGTACGAAGATGAGGAGGACGGCGCTATCACCTCTGAGGATTGCTGGGCTGTCATCAGCTCTTTCTTCGACACCAAGGGCCTGGTGTCGCAGCAGTTGGACTCATATGACGAATTCACGCGCAACACAATACAAGACATCGTGAAGGAGAATGGTAGTGTGATCCTCGAGCAGAACACGCCCTACAACCCGGATGAAGACGTCGACCCCATCATCAAGCGCCGCTACGAGATCAAGTTCGGGCGTGTCTACCTGGCGCGCCCGACACACACTGAGGGCGATGGCACAACGGTGCAGCTCTACCCCCACGAGGCGCGTCTGCGCAACCTTACGTACTCCGGTGCCATGCTGGCAGACATCGAGAATCGTATCATGGTCGCCCGCGAGACCACGGCGCCCGCCGAGGATGACGACGATGAAATGGAGGGGCAGAGTGGAGGCGTCACACAGATTCGTTGGGACCGCGAGGACATTCCCATGGACAGCGACGAGTCGGCACGAGTCTTCATTGGAAAGCTGCCTGTCATGCTGCGATCAGAGCTTTGCCACCTGCGTGGCCAGAACGACGAGGCGCTTTTTGGGCTCAACGAGTGCCCTTACGATCAGGGTGGCTACTTCGTGATCAATGGTTCTGAGAAGGTCTTGATCGCTCAGGAGCGCAGCGCTGCCAACATCGTCCAGGTCTTCCGCAAGAAGCAGGGTCCTATCCCATGGATCGCCGAGATTCGAAGTGCCGTCGAGAAGGGCACCCGTCTGATCTCCTCCTTCAACATCAAGTGGGCTGAGAACTCACTTGCTAGCGGAAAGCGCATGCCTGGACCTTTCGCCTACGCCACACTTCCCTA
This sequence comes from Didymella keratinophila, assembly GCA_011058865.1. Classification (NCBI taxonomy): domain Eukaryota; kingdom Fungi; phylum Ascomycota; class Dothideomycetes; order Pleosporales; family Didymellaceae; genus Didymella; species Didymella keratinophila. The sequence continues at coordinate 124,617 of SWKW01000052.1, forward strand.
CATCAAGGCAGATGTGCCCATGGCCATTGTCTTCCGTGCGCTCGGTATCGTCTCGGACGAAGAGATCCTCGGACACATCGTATACGACCGCACAGATACACAGATGCTGGAGCTGCTCAAGCCCAGTATCGAGGAGGGTTCAGTGGTACAAGATCGCGAGTCTGCGCTTGACTTCATTGCCAGGCGTGGAGCTACACAAGGCACAAAGGACAGGCGTCTCAAGTTTGCGCGAGACATCATGCAGCGCGAGTTCCTGCCTCACATCTCGCAACGAGAAGGCCAGGATACCCGCAAGGCCTATTTCTTCGGTTATATGATCCACCGCATGCTGCAGTGTGTTCTTGGCCGACGTGACGAGGACGATCGTGACCACTTCGGTAAGAAGCGTCTCGATCTCGCAGGACCGCTGATTGCGAACTTGTTCCGCATTCTCTTCCTGAAGTTGACCAAGGATGTCTACAAGTACCTCCAAAGGTGCGTTGAGAACAACCAGGACTTCAACGTACAAATGGCTGTCAAAGCCAGCATCATCACCAACGGCCTCAAGTACTCGCTTGCTACGGGAAACTGGGGTGATCAAAAGAAGGCTGCCTCTGCAAAGGCTGGTGTCTCCCAGGTGTTGAACCGTTACACATACGCCTCGACATTGTCCCATTTGCGACGAACGAATACGCCCGTTGGTCGTGACGGCAAGCTTGCTAAGCCCCGCCAGCTGCATAACAGTCATTGGGGTCTTGTCTGCCCCGCCGAGACACCTGAAGGACAAGCTTGTGGTTTGGTCAAGAACCTGTCTCTGATGTGCTACGTCAGTGTCGGTAGCGACGCTGGGCCCATCTCTGACTTCATGAGCCAGAGGAACATGCAGCTTCTCGAGGAGTACGACCAGAACCAGAACCCAGATGCTACCAAAGTCTTCGTGAATGGTGTATGGGTCGGTGTGCACTCCAACGCACAACAGCTCGTCTCTACCGTGCAGGAGCTCCGCCGTAACGGAACTCTCTCGTACGAGATGAGTTTGATTCGTGATATTCGTGACCGAGAGTTCAAGATCTTCACTGATGCTGGACGCGTCATGAGGCCGCTGTTCGTTGTCGAGAGCGATGTCCGCAAGCCAAACCGTAATCACCTCGTCTTCAACCAGGATCATTACAACAAGCTGGTAGCAGAGCAGCAGGCGCAAGCTGCCGCAGGTGTCGGTGAGGAGGAGAAGACCGATCTCACATACGGTTGGAAGGGTCTCATTCAGGACGGTGTCATCGAATACCTCGACGCAGAAGAGGAAGAGACCGCCATGATCGTCATGTCACCCGAGGATTTGGGCGAATGGCGCGACATGAAGATGGGCATCCCACAAGATGCTCGCAACCCACAGGGCAAGGATCGTCTTGCGCGTATCAAGCCTAAGCCGGATCCACGCATTCACGCTTACACGCATTGCGAGATTCACCCTGCTATGATTCTTGGTATCTGTGCCAGTATCATTCCTTTCCCGGATCACAACCAGTCGCCTCGTAACACCTACCAATCCGCCATGGGTAAGCAGGCTATGGGTGTCGCCTTGACGAACTATGCTCTGCGCATGGAGACGATGATGAACGTTCTCTACTATCCCCAGAAACCACTCGCCACAACACGTTCCATGGAGTATCTCAAATTCCGTGAGCTGCCTGCTGGACAGAACGCCATTGTCGCCATCGCCTGTTACTCTGGTTACAACCAGGAAGATTCCGTCATCATGAACCAGAGCAGTATTGATCGAGGTCTCTTCAGATCACTTTTCTACCGAGCGTACACCGAGCAGGAGAAGCGCATTGGTGTCAACGTCTTGGAACAGTTCGAGAAGCCAACGCGCGCCGATACTCTGAGACTGAAGGGTGGAACATACGACAAGCTTGACGACGATGGTGTTGTTGCGCCCGGCGTCCGTGTCTCCGGTGACGATATCATCATCGGTAAGACGGCGCCTATCGCAGCTGATGCACAGGAGATGGGTCAGAAGACCTCGCTACACACCAAGCGCGATGTTTCGACTCCTCTTCGTAGCACAGAAAATGGTATCGTTGACCAGGTCCTATTCACAACAAACACCGAAGGTCTCCGGTTCGTCAAGGTCCGTACACGAACAACCAAGGTGCCTCAGATCGGTGACAAGTTCGCGTCTCGTCATGGGCAAAAGGGTACCATCGGTATCACGTACAGACACGAAGATATGCCCTTCACAAGGGACGGTGTCACGCCTGACCTTGTCATCAATCCTCACGCCATTCCTTCTCGTATGACAATTGCCCATTTGGTCGAGTGTCTGCTCTCCAAGGTCGGCGCCATCACTGGACGTGAGGGTGATGCAACCCCCTTCACTGATGTCACAGTCGATCAGATCTCTGAGCTGCTCGAGGATGCAGGCTACCAGAAGCGTGGTTTCGAGATCATGTATAACGGCCACACCGGCAAGAAGATGCGCACACAAATCTTCTTGGGGCCTACATATTACCAGCGTCTGAGGCATATGGTCGACGACAAGATTCACGCTCGTGCTCGTGGTCCTCTTCAGATCCTCACTCGCCAGCCTGTCGAGGGTCGTGCCAGGGATGGTGGTCTGCGTTTCGGTGAAATGGAACGTGATTGTATGATTGCCCACGGTGCTGCTGCCTTCCTCAAGGAGCGTCTCTTTACGGTCTCGGATGCGTACACGGTCCACGTCTGCGACATCTGTGGCTTGATGAGCCCCATTGCGTAAGCCTGACCCCCTTTACACATATAATGCAAGCTGACAGGAAGCAGTCAACTCAAGCAAGGCAAATACGAATGTCGTCCATGCCACAACAAGACCCGCATTTCCCAGATCCACATCCCTTACGCTGCCAAGCTTCTCTTCCAAGAGCTTCTCGCCATGAACATTGCCACCCGCATGTTCACGACCCGCTCTGGACTCAGCGTCCGTGACTAGGCGCCCGGTCAATAGTGTGGCAACAGGCACCTTCAGCTTGTTCAACAAGTCGAATACGGCAAGGACCGAGCAAACCGCGACCGAAACTTGATCCCGAGCTCAGAGAGTCAGAAATGGTCGTTGAAGGTTCAATGGCGGAAGACAGAGCGAAGATATCTTTGATTTGCATGGCATGGAGTTTTGGAGTCCATCGTAGGGCTATGGACTCCGGTGGGGGTTTTGCATTGCTAATGAGGCCCAAGATTGAATGGTCTTTTGTACACTTATACCAAAATATAGAGACTGAATGACCGTCTAGCATGTCACATAATCTTGTATTCAGACAGAAACCTGTTCTTCGTGACATGCTGATGATCTTCATGGCCAAATCTTGCTCTACTCGGTCCAGCCTAAAACGCCCTTCTTTACTCTCGCATCTTCACGCTAGTGATCAGCACAAAAACCCAAGGTTTGGACGAAAACACTCTCCTTAGGGATTAGCTACTACATTCAGCTGCTACTTTGTCCTTCATGCACTCGTATCGTTTGCTTTCAGGTCAATCGAGGACGTGCTGCGGCTGTGACGAATTTTTGCGAATTTGTATCTTACCCACAAAATCTCGAACCTCACCTCAGGCTCGGAGGAGAAGTAGCGGCATACATCCTGGCAACAATGCTTCCTTCCAACGTGGCGCGGTCTACATCGTCCTCTTCCTTCCGCATGATTGTGCAGCCTCTCTTCTCGCGAGTTTGAGGCTTGCAGCTTGCTTGCTTCCATCTGAGATGTGTGAAGGACCGATATCTCTTTCTCTAAACGGCAGGTGGATGATGCCGGTGAGTTCGTGGTACCAGTTCGCAGCGGCGTCTGTCAGTCTGTGTGTTATAGAAGTGTATATGTGCATATGGTAAAGGGCCGAGCCGATTGATTGTGCGTACGGCGAAGGACCGAATGTACCTGGCTGACGTGCAGGAGGGCCGATTACGCCGCATCTTCACTATGGCAAAACGCCAACGGCGCATCCTTGTCAGCGAAGTGCAAATAAGCATAGACTCGTCTGTTAGTGTATTTCTAGCACGATGGTGGGTGGTATTTGCACGAGGCAGACGGTGGCTGCATACAACTTCAAGTGCAGTTAGGTCAAGTGTACTCGTGTCACCCTCGTGGGTGGCTATGGTATCATCATTCTTGTACAAAATAAGCCACTATGCTACAGCGCGAGTCAAGACTCGCTACCCAGAGCTCGCACCTGGGTTCTAGCGCCTCCTGTCTCTGTCGTCTCTCCTGTGCCTGTCTCGACTGCGGTCCCTGCGATCATCGCGGCGCCTAGGGCTGCGACTGCGGCTGCGTTCTCGCCGCTTAGGCTCGTATCGCCCGTCATCACGGTCTCGACGGTCGCGCCTTGGACTGCGGCTGCGATCACGCCGATGCCTGTCGTCATGGTACTCTTCGCGTCGTTCCCTCCGGTGCGCGCCGTCTCGTCTCCTGTCACGCTCGTCACGCGGCTTGGACTCTGGCACAGAGTCGCGGTCGACCACAAGATTGTTGACGACGGAGTCTGAGACGATCTCACGCCCTCCTTTGCCACGGTACTGTGTCTTCTTTTCCAGGTTGTCGATACCACCAAAGCCGCCTGCTGCTCGTCTCCTCTTCTTATTCGTGGTGTCGCGCCAATCGTCTGCGATCTTGGAGACACTCTGCGAGAAGTCGACGTGGATACGGTGGTCATCGATCAGCACGCCGTCCATCTTGAAATATGCCTGTTCGCATTCCTTCTGGTTCGAGTACTCGATAAAGGCATACTGTAAGCTATCGCCAGTGCGCTTGTCCCTGATGACTTCACAGCTGATGATCTTGCCGAATCGCGAGAAGATGAGCTCCAGGTCTTCGTCCTGTGTAATGGGATTGAGTTTGCAGACGAAGAGAACGTTCTCTGGGGGTGCAACTTCTGCAAACGGCAGATCACCGACCATCTCGAGCGTGAGGGCTTGTGCGCGCGCCTCACGCTCTCTTCGAATCTTCTCCAGCTTCTCTGGATCATTCTCTTCTTCGAGGTTCTCATCGTAGGCAACACGGACTGTTGCGAGTTGTGCGGCAGAGGGAACTGGGCTCTCTGGTGGCTCTGTTAGACCAGCAGGATCGTCGTACGGGTCGTCGAGCACAACGGTGTGCAGAATTCGAATATCCTTGAGTGGCTGACCCTTGTCATCGACGTATGCTGTGTTGATCTTCTCGAGCGCATCGAAGCCCTCAACAACCGTGCCAAATATGGCAGCCTTGCCATCCAAGAAATCAATGTTCGGACCAAGCGTGATGATGAATTGGCTGCCGGCGAATCGTTCGTCAGGATTGTCTGGGTTTGGCGCAGTGGCCATGCTGACGGTGCCCATTTCCGCATGCTTTAGGTTGTGCTTGAACTCGGGCGCGAAGCTCTTCTTGCCTGAATTGGTGGCATCAAGTAAGCCCCATATCGAGGAGCCGCCATCGCTGTCTCTGGAGCCAGGGCCAATGGGGTCGCCAGTCTGGAAGGAGAAGTTTGGCTGGACACTATGCACGGGCGAGAAGTTGTAGTACTTCAGTTTGCATAGCTTCAGAAAGCTGGGAGTGACAAGCTGTCAGTGGCTGTCGTGTGCTCAGCGTGCGTCAAAAGACAGCAGAATAAGGCATGCAAATGCTGTGAACGCCGGAGAGATACATGAACGACATGAAAGGCAAGGGCGCGTAGAGTTTGGGGGAATAGCTTACTTCTCACAGCATTTTGGCGCGTCGTCCACCAGAAGATCGATAGTAATGTCACCAAGTGACGTTTCAAGGAGCACAGACATGCTTTGCGCGCGCAGTCGAGGTTGTCGCAAATAATGTGAAGACGCGACTGCTTCGATGGCTGTGACGCGCTAAGAATATTAGTCAGCAACAACCAGTGACGCAACGGCCACACCTGCCTTCTCCTGCAACACAGAAGTTGCACGACTCTTGTCCTCCAGTCTCGCAAGCTCGCTGTCAATAGCTTATGGGTAACGTTCCTGACGATCCCGCACAACGACTGGATGCAACTACTGCTCAGGACGATTGCATCAGCTTCACAATGACGCGCGACGCGTAAGGACCCTCTATTAGATCCATTCGTCCAATGGCAGCCACTCGCTGCAAGAGTTAGGAATCGAGCGCTCCAGAGCGAGGACTATAGGCACTTCTGCTGGCAGGAAGAATTCCGAATCCATGTTGTGCGGGCCGTTGTTGAGCGCACCCGCCTTTCGATTGCGGCACGCACCGACCCCTGCATCATCCTGGCGGAAGCAACTCCCATCACCTCGATCCGAATGCTTCCCTTTCGAACAGCTCGGCTAGGTGCAACTTGGCCGATTGGCTGAGCGCCGCCTCGCTCCGGGTTGCGGTACCCGACCTCACCGATATCTGCAGGCTGCAAGCCCCAGGCCCTTGATTGTTTGCCTATTCGCCTGGATGGTCTGACAGACATGCCAGCATCCGTGTCCAACCTCCTTACCGCGGCGCAGCCCTGTCATCTTGATCTCCGAGATGGTCGACAAGGTGCACCTTCGTTTGTACGCGTTTGGCAGCAGCCTCAATGCATGATTCGATGTCTGGCGTCACTCCTATTCACGCAGCATGAGAAGTACAGATCACAAAATCTACTGCGGCAGCACATACCTACCATGTCAACAGTCGATTTCAGGGCTGGTGCACATGGTCCTTCGTGAGCATGCTCCAGAAGAATGACGTGACCTGCTCCTCTCCATCGCACTGAACAGCCAGCATGGGAGGCCGTCGGACCACGTTGCAAACCCCGTTCAATGGAGAACTTTGCCTTGGCACTTTCGACCTATGCAGACGCAGGAATTGCTTGTGCCCATGGTAAAGTTTGCTCCACATATCGGCAATTTGGGCCATGATCGAATGGTCGCTGCTACAGACGCTCACACGCGCCTACATTGTTGCAAGGTCGCTTTTGACTTCATGTGCGGATCTGAAGGATTCCATCCGCGGGGGAAAGCCAATGTCTTACCTGGTGCATCCCGCTGCTTTTGTTTGTTCGGCTGTGGCGTCACAACCAGAGCGTGGCGTCCGGATCTGCCGTGGACATTTGAGCGGCACATTCGTATCTCAGCAGGGATTCTTGCAATAGCCTCCTTACAGGATCGGAGCAGGCTCACACAGGAGCCGTCGGAATTGTTGTCGAGCGCTCCCCGCGCGCGTCGTCTTCACTCACTGCAGCCAGCCTCCCGGTGTCAGTCGATTCTTTGAAGCGACTAGATGCATTTGGTCCACAGAACCACACTGTGATGACAATTGTGGTAACGTCCTGAATCCTACTGGGCTTTTCTCACCGGGACATCCCTGCAAAGGATCAGTACGTACCAGATCAATCTGTCGCCTGAGCGATACAGTGGACACCAATCAGAGCCGTTGCCTTAACTAGCAATACGTGCAGATGCCCGATCTAGAGCATGTCTCAGTCTGATAACCGAGATTTTCGATCCGTAAACTTGTTCGAGCATTGCCCGACTTGCTCTTTCGTTCACTGGGCGCTCGGAAAGGATGCGTTTGCCATGGCAAGTGTGCCATGTTTACCATTCTCCATTTATATCGCACTATCAATACGTGCATAGCGCAAAGCCCTTGACCTTGAAAGGTCTGGTTCTGGTTGTCCATTCCGTGGACGTGTCAAGTGCGCAAATGCGAGTTGGCGAGCGAGAAACGACAAGTTGACATGTCTTCCGCTTCCCCGGTGAGACTGTGCAGCATAGCAAATGCTTTGTACCTCCCAGTGTGTGCCATTCATTCGAAGTCCGCATTTCACTGCGAGATGAGAGGCATCAATGATGATGTCCGGATCATAATGTCATATCAGCCTTACAGCCTCATAGTGTATCATGATCTGTCGGCGATATGCGCACGAAAGTTTGCTGTCCAGCTTTTTAGACGGTCTGCATAGCTGCCAATCTTCCTCTAGCAGGAAAGAATCCCAATTCGTGCAAGGTCTCACACGACCCAAAGCACTTCGTCAAGATTTCGGTGTGCTCCTTTACCTGCAGGGGGTATACTTTGCAGATAGCTACAGGCTGCACTGCCAAGGATCCTGGTTACCTGCATAACACACTTCAGTCTCTCGTCCAGCCTTAGATTTCCACAGATCCGCCGCAACCGCTCTTGACTCCGTTTGGGATCACGTCGACAAGAAGGAAGAGCAAACACTGTCGACTGGGGATTAAAGTCTCTGTTGACTTCCTCTACGATCACTGTACGCCCCTCTCTCCTTCCGACGGCTGCTCCACCGGTTTCTGGTAAACCAGCACGTCCCACTCGATCAGGTTCCTTCTTTTGGCGTGAGAACTACCTGGCTCCTGCTCACATCGCACTGGATCACCCTGTTTCAGATCTTGACGCCACCATTTTGACAGCCGGTCGATCAGTCGGAGAAGAGCTAAGGTGGCTTTCGCCTACATCATTGGTACGTATCCCGACCGTGCACTTGTCTTCAGCATGTCTGATGTTTGGGCAAGAACACCAATGTCGTCCCTGAACTATGACGGCCCGCGCCGTTTCTCGCATCCAACCTCCGCCCGTACCTTCCCGGAGACATACTACAACGAGCGACATGTATCCTATGACTACCATCGAGCTGATCCTTATGCCTTTCCTGTGGGAGGCCCGGTCAGTGGACTACATAACCGAGCTCACGCTGAACGTGATGAGTTCCTACCAGAACAAGGTGGCGCCAGAAGGCGCATTGCAGTAGCTGTAAGTCAGATCGCTCGTACTCCATCTGCTGATGGAAAACTTTCGTGAAGCCTGCGATATGTCAACACCTCAATCCAGCAGCACGTTTCCTGTCCTGCAACGACTGACATAACCCCAGTGCGCGCGTTGCCGAAAGAGAAAGATCCGCTGCTCTGGAGACAAAGGTGATGGTCATGGTTGCCAGAACTGTAAGGCAGCAGGCGTCGAGGGCAGCCAGTGCCAGTTCCATCGCGTAAGTCTTGGTCTTTTTAAAGTCTGCTGGAGCTGTGCTAACGGTCAAAGGTGGGATCTGATAACATCGACAAGGTCATGGACAACTTCAACATGGCGCAGAATCTCGCTACCATGGCATCAACCCATGATATGATGCCACTATACTCTGTTGGAGGAAACGGCCCATACCACCGCAGCGTGCAAAATCACTCGTACCCTCGGCTGGACACTAAGTTTGCATACGGCCAACTCGACACCAAGCCAGCGTATGCATCAGACTGGTCTGCGCCTTACGGCGAGAACACATCGACCATCGACAACTACTCCTTCGACCAATCTGCAACGTACCTGCAAACCCCAACAACCCCAGCTGGCTCGAACATGTACGGACCGTCATACCGCTGGACTCAACCAGCTACACGACAGACTCAGCCTACAACCAGTTACTATTCGGACTACGGTCACTCCTACATCACCAATGGCCTGCCGTATCTACAAACCGACCTCAGACCCGCTGTTGCACCAGAGCCGGCATCTCCTCTCAACATGACTTCCTTGCAGCTGACGTTGCCGGAGAGGCCTCGCCAACGACAGATGCAGCCAACAGAAGTCCCGATCACACCTACACGCAGACAACTCCCCAAGCCACAGCCAAAACCTGGCTACGGACTGCACCATGCTCTTGACCAACAACAGGGCCAGCGCTTGCGTTCATCTCAGACGATCGCCACACCGTCTTTCAGTAATACGACCCCTTACGCTAGCGGCTCTTTTGTCAAGCCACTCTTGCCTTGGGCAGCTGCCAACGAGAATCTCATGAACGCAGTCAACGAAGCAACTACGTCAGTCATGCCGCCGCCAGTAACTCCTGTCGCACCACTGAACGCAACCGATGCCTCTCCAGATGTTTCACCCCCAGTTCCTTCGTCGGCAGACACTTCAAGTGCGACAAATGATGCACCAACGACCGAACTCAACTTCGGTACCCTGCCATTTCTCGATCCGTCGACTATGACAGCACCAACTCCGCCTGCATACTCAAACTTCAGGGAGTCCCGTGATCTTTCCGCATCATCGACTGACCTTCCACGGAACAGCTCTTCGTCAAGTCTGGACACCTTCGATGGCTCGACAAGACGGCCCTCCTATCCTGGTGATTCCTCTTCTAATACCTTGGTCAGTGGTCGCCAATACATCCCTCTGAGCCAGCCTAGTGATCCACCAAGTCTGGATAGCCTCACAAGGGTCCCATTTGAGTCTCGCAATGTTCCATTACATCGCGCCTCGGTGTCCACCTTGAATAGTAGCTTCTGAGGCAGACTGAGACGACGTTTCGTTTTTGGTCATCACTCTCACATCAATTTCCTCGCTCGGCCTCCCCTTTACAGCATGTCTCGGTCGTTCGAACTGAGCAATCATATCTTCAGGGCGTTTGCACATGACCGAGCCGCCTACCTGCCGTCTGCCCGGCAAGAAAGGACTTCGGCACTTCAGGCATCGAGCATCATCGAAATGGATATTGTGCGCGCGCGTGTGCAATGTGTATACTTCTCGGTTCGACTGCCTAGTGTTTTGGCTTGCTTCTAGCATTATATCCGTCCCTTATGTTAGTATCATGTTTGTGCATTTCAGCTTGGTGGCGCAGTCGGTCTGCTCTTTCCACGCATCGCGCCTGTTATCACTATCATCGTCACCTCCCTTCGTGGGCTGTTGACACACGTCAGGGTCACTCATTTGTGCTATACATCATCGCATCGTTGTTATTGGGGGCCGGTCTCTCTGCAACCTGTTCGAAAAGAACCGGCACATGCATGCTCAACGTCCAGGTTTCTCATCATCATGTACTGTAATTACACAGTTGTAGTGTACCAATGTCATCTAAAGTTCAAACCGCCGTTGAGCCAACGCCCGTGACGCCTAACAGCACTGATCACAGCTTCTGTTCCTGACAGTCGACACTACTACCGCAAATACATACCCACGCACCTTCGGCTAATCTCATCGGTCGATCTTGCCAACACGGTAGCCAGAGTAACATTGACCGCCTCCACAGCCTCCTTCACCGTCCGAACACGTGCCTTCTCCATCCGCACACCGCCCCAATGCAGCCATTGCATGCTTGTTTCATATCATGCACGATGCAGCAGGCTGCCATTCGCGTTCCTTCCGCCGAACATCTTTTCCCAGTCCAAACCGTGCTGCAGGGTCCTTGCACGACGTTCGATCACTCTGCAACGCGACGCCAGGGGTACCGCTGGACCGTTTGAAGGACTCACAGGGATCATTTGGTGCCTGCGAAAGATGGTAACCTTTGCAGGGTTCTGCAAGGCGGATTTAAGGGTGACAGCGGTTCATTCCTGGGTGATGCCTGATCTGAGGTCACACAATCCAGTCACGAGTTACACGGGCATGCAGGGTGAGGTGTGATGCTCGCAAACTGCTGGGATGCTGAATTAGGCAATCGATAGTGAACGTTAAACCGCAATGAAACCTGCAGATGATATGGGAAGTCCTGCTGCGCATGGGTTGTAGCTGCAAGTGTCTCTTTTCGAGATGCGTGTGGTGTGGTAAGTGAATTGCAAGGCAAAACTGCCTATGCTTTTCATGCCAAAACGTGGCCATTCAAATTTGATGTCCTGTTCGATGATAGTGCTCCCGCCAGACCTGGCTACACGTATGGTCGATCAGTTGCACTTTGCACAGACCAGCAGCATAGGCCGTCATGTTCTCGAGATGCTCGTAAGTCATGAATTCAGATGAGCCCCAATCTCATTGACCTCATATATCACCAGTGCGATCTTGTGGAGGGCGCCGTCGTGTCGAGTTAGACTGTCTTTCTTGCAAAGATTCCGAAGTTGAGCGTAGAGTCACCGAGTTGGAAGGTTCTCGGTGTTTCTTTCTTCTCTCGATTCGCGTAAACGTCATGGACCATCAGTTGCGTAGAAGTGAAGGGAAAGACCCGGTCAAGCCACTGGCCCGTCGCGCCTGCGCGACCCCTCCACCTGCAGTTTTTGCCAGCCTTTTCTCACCAAGATTACCATTGCGACAACCATGAAAGGCCCACCGCCAATTCGAGAGAGCTTGTCCGCGCGAGCCGACCCGAACAAAAGCTCTTTTCTGCAGCTGCCTGGCGAGTTGAGGATCAAGATCTACGCCTTTGTGTTCGGTGCTGAGGAAATGCGACACGTTCAGTATCTTCCAGATAAGAGTTATCGAAGCCAAGGCTCAAGTCGCTCGAACGACAAGTCAACAATCAACCAAGGTATGTTGTCTGCCAGCACAGAGACCGCGTGAAGCTTATACGAGCATTAGAACAGTTCAAGTCGATAACTTCAGCAAAGTTCTCTGGGACTGTGTGGCAGTACAAGAAACCTCCGTCGAGAGTCGAATATCGCGCGCACTCGAACAAGTCTCTTTCTGACATGTCGTGAGATATATATCACGAGGCTATGCACTACTAAGTTGCCCACAGTACGTTCGTACTGATCAAACTACCTCCTGGAATCGAGGTCATGTCAGAGCGACAACAGAGAACACTCTTCATATCCGGCAGCGTTCAGTGGCTGAAGAAGCTTGGTTCTCAGATCTCTCTAGTAGAGAATATCGTCTTGGACCTCGACCAGGTGCAAACCTGTACCACTTTTGACAAGGCATATTACGGCAATGGAAGCATAGAACGATTCGATGTTCTTCCCCTTATGAGGTTCTTCTGAGAATGTGAAACTCGGCCCAGCGTCAATTTGAAGCACCACCATGATGTTCACGAAGCGGATAAGTGCAGAATCCGCGTCGGTCGTGCAAACCATTTGTTCCACAGTCTACTCAGAGATGACTTGAAGATCAAGAAGTATCTTCCTTTGCTGGAAGAAGTGTCTATCAACCACATAGGAGGTACGAACGGCGTAGTCCTGTTCAGATGTTCGTCCAATATGGCGGTTTCACTTGCACAAAACGAAGAGGTCTATCTGAAAGGCAGTGCTGCGGAGCGTCAATTTCTTCGAGGAGTGTCAGGCGGCGCATAATTCGAAAAGCGCCCAAAGACAACTCTGCTGGAACTCCCATACGAAATCTTACAACGCATCTTTGCACTGACGATTGCGACCGAACAGACGATAGAGACCAACCTCTCGGAACGCCACGACCGTAAAGCATTTCTAGACGCTGAACTGGGGCTGGTTTATGTCAACCGGCAAACGGAGTTCGAACGTGAGAGATCTTGGACAAACGCCATCGTTCTCCATCTCGTATCAAATGAACGGAGGAAATCATTCCAGAACTTCCGACCGTTGTTGAAATGGTTTGGTAGAGCAGATCCCACGCGGTTGAACTACCTCGAACAAATGCACCGCTATCGCGGCGACAGAGCTACAGAGCCGCAGCTATTGCGCATCGATCTACACCTCAATGCTAAAACCCTGCGCGACGCTCGAATCAGCATCATGGACCTCATTCGAATCACATCACATGCCGCTACGGAGGACGAACACCTGGTGTTCATCCGGATCGTGCTCGCAGGGAAAGTAGCGGTACAAAGGCTTCAACACCGGGAGATTTTTTCGAGATGACTTTGCATGATCTGCGAGTGGCGACAGCGAGGGCAATATGCACCATCGTGAGGAATCATCCAAGCCTTCTTCATGCGACATGCCCAGAGGTCTTCATCGTTGACTACGGACGACCGGTGGAGTATCGCCTTATGGGGTTCGACGACTACCATCGTTTTGGCAATCTGAGGGGCGCAAACCATACCAAGCCACGTGGACGCAACCATGCTTACGACGGTAGTACCGAGTGCTACGCAAGATATCTGTCCGTGGTTAGGGATGAATGTAAGCCTGAAGAGGCAGCATGGGCTTGTAGGTCAATGTCAGCGCCAATCACGCTCCACAGCTGACAAGGCAACGGGTTTCTGGACGCTGCCTGACATGGTCACGTAAGGTTTCGAAAGGATGAACAGACCTCGCAACGAATCACAATTGTTATACAGCTGATCGAGATTGGCACCGCGAATCCTGGGCATAAGGCTGCCTTCTTTACCTTTCAGTGCTCCGTACTGACACCAGTGCCGAGAAGACTACTTGCGTCTGTAAGTCCTCTGAAGATGAATCCTTGAGAGGTTGCTTGTTTAGACTGTTCAGGCTTAAGGATCTGAGCAACGAATCTAGATCACAGCCGACAGTGCGAAGGCAGGAGTGTAGGATTACAACAAGCGGAGCGGAACAGGAGCGGAACAGGCGATCATTAGTTCGAAACCCACAGAAAAGATATCAATAAGAAAGTGCATGGCTTTCATTACGTCAACAGCTGCACCGCCGACTTCAGCCGGCAGATATGACCGTTCCCTCATTTTATGACCATGATGCCCATGCCATGCCATGCCATGAGTGTTGAGGGAATGGCAATGGGGTATTTGAATGACCTCGCTTGCAGACATTTCAATCAGCGATGACCCCTGCCGGATAATCCTGGAGGTAGTCAATAGCTCCATCAAGCTTCATGGCATTCTCGCTCGGCACAAGCCCTTAAGCGTGAGCCTCGAACATGTGGCGAATCCAGTCCATGGAACCGGCATTATCCGACTCACTGCGAAGCACCTCTGCGACGTGGTCGACATAGTCGATATCAGTCATGGTCAAGACAGCATCCGTCCTTCCGTAGATAGTCATGAGTAGGACTGCATTCATCTCTCGCCATGCTCGCTCGAAGCTTGTCAGACTGTGCCAGTCTACGTTCGAAAGCTCTTTGCCTTGTCGGCGAGTGCGCTGGAGTACCGCATCCATGGCAACCTTGATAATGGCACGGTAAGTGTCGTCGAGCGATGCCAACGCTACCGGGTGCTGCGAAGTAGTTGTACGTAGTGACTGGGGTGACGAGACCGCGCGAGAAACTAGCATAGGAAGCTGACCGACGGGGTTATCCATGGGGGGAATCGGAAATGCCGCTAGCGTCGATGCACTCGAGGAACGTTGCGAAGTTGATGTTGCCTCTCTGTTTACCTGCTCCGATATCTTCACGCAAGAGCTGTTCCTATCGTAGAACTCCCGTTCGATCTCTTCGAGGCTGTTGCGTGCTTGGACTGGGTCAGGTACGTATGGCGCGGCCATAGGCTCTGTCGTAGATCGCCTACTCGCGATGATGCTGGTGACTGATTTTGATCGATTATGGCCTGAACAGGCTTGCGCGCCAGCGGTGAGGAACATGGTAGCTTCGCTCTCGTAGCTCCGCAACGGCAGAGGGCGGTGGGAATTGACTGCCTGTGCCGCAAGGCTAGATTCTTGAGTCCTGCGGCGAGCTCCTGCAGCGGCACGACGTTGTGATGGTCTGGGGACTGAGCCAGCCTTGGGTGGCTGAGAAGGTGGCGCTTGGACAGCAAATTGATAACGTGTTAGCGCATCTTCATCACTGAGGCTCGAAGCCGATTCCAAGACGGAGCTCTGTTCCTCATCGTCCGACCCAATGTAAGACTCCAGAGCATCGAAAGACTCGTCCCCAATGATGCCGCCATCACAGGGCGCACTGGTGCTGGCTCGCTTCTTACTATGGTGCTTGAGACTCGTGAATGTGCCGTAGCTCGACTCGGAAGCGACATCAGAAGCGTCGAGTTGATACGGACCTAAAGCTGGACTACCAGGTTCTCGGTACATGTATCTACCAGGGGTGCCGTACCGTCTGTCCTCAGAGTTCTGGAGTTTGTCGGTGAACGGGTTATGACAAGTATGGTCAGTGTTTTGGGCAGCACCAAAGACGTCGCCAGTGCTTCGGTACGAGCTCTTGGCAGAAGTGGAGGGAGAGAGATGTCGGGTCTCGGTGGCCTCTGTTTTGCCTGTCCAGCCTCCATGTGGTAGTGGCTCCGATTCGCCCTTGGGCTGGGTACGGATCGGCGTGGATACTGAACGTAGGATGCTAGTTGCCATCGGCGTGCAACAGCTGATCTGCGAGCCTCGGGACTTTACACTCAGTGGTGCTGGACGGTCCGGAGCTACATTTGTTAGGATATGTGTCAGAGACAAAAGAGACGGCTCACTTACTGTTGGGCGGATAGCCGGCGACATCATTCGATGTCATTGTAGACTGAGCAGCTTCTTGTACAGCGAGTTCTCTTTTCAGTCGAAGAGAAGGAGGAAGTGTGTCCATGCGGGCGGTCAATGGTGAGCTTATAGCACGAGTGCTTGACCTTATTATCAAGCCTGAGCTGCATGTCTGATTCAGGAATGGGGTTTCTATAGTCGAGGCATGTCGTGGATCCCTGGAGTGAACTTGTTAGACTGTCTTCGACCATTCGCCAACTGCCGCAAGCCAGGCCCTTCTACGCGCATTGACCGACTGAGAAGTCCGGAAGAAATCCTCAACTCGGGCTCGCTGCGAGTCGTCGGAGCCTGCTAGATAGCGACGGGTTGTTTCCTGGGGACGCACCTGGGGCGAACATCGTGCACTTCCTGCAGTAATTTGCGCACACGTGGGTCGGTGATCTTGTCAACATTGTAACCCTATCATTGTGAGTGAGATGTGATTGCATCATAGGCAACGAGTTACTCACCTGGTCCAGCGCCAATTCTCTGACAAGCCCTTTGGCCATCAAGTAGTTGTCATGCTTGGCTTTGATCCAGAACGCGAAGAGCGCAAGGTCGAGATCCGAGATCTCACCATTATTGAGCTGCGCCGCTGCATGATCGAGGTCGAAGTCCACGATAAGTGAAAGGTCGCGCTGGTGATGTGGTGTGGGACTAGGCTGCTGTACCGCATACTCGACGTTATCCTCGAAAAGAGTGCTCTCGGTCTTGATCGTCGACGGACGCCGCATGATGGTGAGCTCGTGGCTTGCTGCACTTGGGTCGCGCTTGGACTTGCTTTTTTGCACCTTGTTCGAAGAGCGGTCGCACTTTTCTGCAGCCGGTATGACCGGCAGCATAGGGCCGATGCCGAACATGGCGAGAGGACTGGCGATCGTGATCCAACGGCGGCGGGAAGGCGCTTGTGGGAAACGCAGGCGGGCGCGGGCTGTTGAAGATGAGGTGAAGCCGAGCAGGAAGGCGAGGGGAAGCGCTCCTGCCTCGCGAACGGAATGCGACGCGAGCGCGAATAACATTAAGGTGGGGCGTAATATGGAAGTGAAGGTAAACAAGATACTCGCAGCAGATCGCAAAGCTAACATGACGCAACAGGATTCAAATTGACTGTCTATCGAACCGCACTCATATTCAATTTGACCTAAAATACAGCTTGGAAAACATGAAGGATCTGTAGGGGGCAATTACGGAGGGAATGTAAGAAAGTAAACTACAAGCAAGAGACTCCTTGAACAATGCTGCTTGACCGCGGGTAGTGATACGTGCTGCAAGGCGCTTGCTAGCTCCTCTATTGGCCGAAGCCAGGGTTACCCTGAGGAGGGTAGTAGGGAGCAGGGCTGGTCTGCTGGTTCCAGGGGTTGGCGTTGATGGCGGCAAGGTTGCGAGAGACGCAAGCGCCTGGGTCCTTGGCAACACCTGCGGGCTGGAGGTGTAGTATTAGCATCTTTCGTAGCTCGGAAGGTGGTTGGAGGGATACTTACACCGCCGATACCGAAGTTCTCGCTGTTGATGAAGACCTGGTACTGCTGGGTGCTGCCGAGAGGGCAGAGAATCCAAGGGCTGCCGAAGAAGGTGCCGCCCTGGGTGCTGGGCCAGCTGAGGTAGGAGGGGCTGGGGTCGACAAGACCAAGAGGGTTGTTACCAGTGTGGTAGAAGCTGATAGAAATGGCATTGGGAGGGAGCCATCCGATCTTGGTGTACTTGAGGGCGCCAGTGACGCCGTCAATGTAGACCTGGAGAGGGTCCTTGCTGACCTGCACATCTGATTAGTGGAAGCACTACAAGGCCGAGGAAGTAGAACACTCACCGTGTACATCTGTGTGTCGTCATCGACGAAGAAAGTGGGGAGCTTAGGGTCCCACCACTTGTTGTAAGGAGTGGCAATGAACATACCGCCCTCGAGTCTGATGGCGTATCCATTGAATGGGCAGTCAGCGGGAGCCTCGACCACACCGTTGACGACGTTGCATTTCTCGTCAACGCGGAGGTTGAAGAACTCTGGGTCCTTCGACTTGGGCTTCCAGCTGCTCTGAGTGCCCTTGGAGTTCTTGTAGTCGTAGCCACCCTCGTAGTCATTCTCATCAGCGTACTGAGGGCTGGTCGCGGAGTCGTCATTGGCGGGAGCGTATCCGGTAGGCTTAGCAGGGTAGTCGTTACGGGGAAGGACGGCTGAGGCACCAGCCAGGCCAATGAGGCCGAGTGTCAGGAAGTTGGCCTTCATCTTGTAATGAGCGAATGGGAAGGAGTGTCGGGAATGAACGTGGTAGATGAAGCTGTAGGCCGTTGTGAGACTCTTCCTACTAGGATACGTCCCATTTATGGTGAGCGAGACAAAGATTGATCTTGTTTACGCGCGGCAAAGGTGATGGAGCAGAGGAATGTACTGTACCACATGATGGCTCCATGAGAAACTTGGCGGAGTAGAGCCGTGATGTACCCACGGGAGTAAGAGCCGTCGGAATGCATGCTTTGTCTCAACTTCGACTCAGGACAGACAAAGTAGCTTCGTGATAACAAATACGCTGTTCCATCTGTACACACTCATTCGGTAGGTACCTCCATGCTCACGCCTTCCTACCTCTTGCTCCGATCTTACTCTTGCTTAAGAAGCCCTCCCCAAAACTCCTCGAAAAAGAAACGCCAGATCGAAGTTACAATCACTGCAAGGGATGCGAGGCGGACACACCAGCGGAATGTTGATATTTAAGGTCGATTTTTTCTTTTGGCGCCATTCCAGCGCCCGGACCTCAAGGCAGTCCTAGAACCATCACTTCACTGAAAGACGCATTAAAGGACCTTGTCTCCCTGACGACGGCACTTAGGACGTGGTTGAAGACAATCGATGTTGTAGAAATAGGACGATGCAGGCTGACTTGGACAATGCCCGAGGCTCAGCGTCGTGACTTGTAAACAGCGCCTTTCCTCTTTGGCCTTGGCCCAAATCCGGAAGGTCCTCTCGCCGAGCTTTTAGCGTGGTTGGCCGCGAGGCATCCTGAAGCTTCGCCTTCTTCGTCCTCCACTTGCAACATGCATCCTTCATGCAGAGCAAGGCGCTTCCTCGATGCATTGACGCGAGCTGCTTCATTCCACAAAGCAATCCGCCTGAGCTCTGCAGCGCGTCTATCATCTGTTGTTAGGGAATTTTGAGGATGTGTCGATCCTCGCGCGACTGAGGCTGGTTCAGTCAGCAATCACGTTCAATCGACCCTACCTCGACCCGCAGTCTGAAAAGCGACCTGAAGGCTGCCTCGGACCGAATCGATTTACCCGTCTCCACCTGTGCAAAGCGTGCGACGCAGGTCGCACGACATTGCATGACGAAACCCTTACCGGAAGTCAGCTGGAGGTCCGTATCAGCTGGGGCATGACTTCCAACTCGATTTGTGCAACAGGAATCCTGCTAGCGATTCCGACTGTTGGGAGGTGTGGTTCGCGAACTCATGATCCAAGCTCGAAGCTTGTAGTGGATGTGAGTCGTTCGGTGCTGCCGAACCACATGCCATAAAGCCTCCCTCTTCTGATCCACGATGGAACTGGAAGCCCTAATTCCACCTTTAATTGCGCATTGTCCAGAAAAACGTCAACGATTCTCGCTGTCATCGAGTGTAAGATGCCATACTGGCAGGCTCATTGGCTGGAGCCTGTAACCAATTAGACGTGTCAGGTCCCAACCTCCAACACCACGAAGGATGCGGATGGACCCGCCAGTTAGGGAAGAATTGACACCGGTTCAGCGCTCAACTGCCAAACAGGTTGGCGTCTGCGTCTTCCAGCCGCTGCCGCTGATGACTTGCGGCGTAGTCGCCATGCATGTTGTTATGCGGGCCAATGAGCACGCGAAATTAGCGCCGTTTCTGTTGGAGGCGCCAATCACCTCCTCCACCGGATTTACAATGTCCTTCGCCTGCCCGCTTCACCAAGAAATGGGCCCATTCCGACCCTACAAGCATTTTGTCGAGCTGCTTGAGCTCGCGGTGCGGCGTTTACTCCAGTATGCTAACTCCACGTTGCCACCACCATATCTTGCACCGTTGATCGTGGCATTGCACCCCTGCAAGATTTACGCATGTTTGCGGCGTAGAGTACGCGCGTGTGGTGCATTCATATAATGAACATGTACCCTGCAGGCCTCAGGTGGCACTGCTTTCTGCCTTCCTGCGGTCGGTTCTTTTCCTTCGGGGCGCAGTATCTGTCTTTCCCCTCTTGTAATGAGACCCCGCTTGTTGGGGATTCGCTACCTGGGCACTTTTGAAGTCCTTACCACCCTGTATCTCAAGGCTGATACTCACCTGTCTTTTCCCTCGACTTGCTGCGCGAGTGCACGTACATACACGCACTCGCGGTCTACATCAATCCGCTCTGGAACATCAAAAGTCACAGCAGGCGCTTACTGTGCATTGAGTAACACAGCCCTTACCATGGCGTCTCTTCGTGTTCCTGCACCTACGCCGGTCCCTACATCTACCCTCGCCAACAGACGCAGCTTCCACATGCCACTGTCTAGTCACGGCATGCCCAAGGCACCCCGCGCTTTGTCACCAGAACGACCTCACAGATTCTCAGCCATCATTCTACCCAACTCACCAGCAGAGTCATCACCAATGACTCCTCTATCGCCTGGACCAATGTCACCGCCCATGTCAGCTAAGTCGTTTGGTACGTTCATTGACTCGGCACCCTCCACACCCGCCTACTCGCCAAGACAAGAGGGCGGGGAATGGGGCAACTCACAAATCACGATACTTCGGCCGATGTCTTCCTCGTCACTACCCTCAAGCCCTACGGAGCCAGCGTGGGAGATGATGGCACCTGTCAAACAGCCAGTCAACATAGTCCCGACCAAGGAAGACCGCATTCTCGCCAGGCCGACGTTGCCGACTGCATCATCAACCCCTCTGGCACTCTCGAAGCCAGTCAAGAGGATCAAACCAGCTGTGCCTACCAGAGCTACTACCACAGACGTGCCAAAGGTGGCAAAGACGAACAGCGAAGAGGACGCGCTCCGTAAAGAGGTCGAGGTACAAGCAAGGAAGCTTGTCGAGGAGGAGGAAGCAGCAGCCAAGTCACAGGCTGCGGCTGACAAGTTGCAACCGCTACCGAGCCCCAAGAGTGACACCGCACCCTTGGGCAAGCTTGCCACAAGGATGAAGTCGTTGCTAAGGCGAAACACAAGCGAGAAGAAGAAAGAGAAGAAGAGCAAGCCGCAACAAGAGTACGACCGCCTGGACGATTCGCACTGGTCGGAGATGTGAGCACACCATTGCGCTTGGTCTATGTTCCTTGACGAGACCAGATTTGGCCTCGCACCGTTACATGCGTTGGGTTTTCTATCGGGTTTTCTATCTTCATGCTTACTTCTGGGTGGTCGCTTGTTCATCGACAGACGTGATACCCATGAGACACAATGTGTCGTTTGCTTTTCGCTACACTCACTCAAGGCCAGGGTGCCTACTTAGACTCGGTGTTGTTGTATACATGAACGGTGTTCTGGTGTTGGTGAAGCACATCAAGGGCAAATGAGGCACATGAAGTTGAGAGGAATGACCGTAGTAGATTGAGAACCAAAGATGAGGCGTCATCACACCATGCATCTTGCTTGCTATATTACAGTGAGCTTCTTATGACCTGTGTACTTCTCCAGTGACGGCTTCGGCGGTATCGCTTTGGCCGTTCTCAGCACGCCACTTCTCGGCATCCTTCAGCAGCTCAAGATTCTCGAAGCGATCCCACTCATGCACAACTCTCTTAGCCCAGTCCATAGGTAGCCATCCGGGCACTGTGTCTACGGCGCTCCACAGTGTGAGCAATGCTACTACGATCAGTACGACGATGATGCCTACAGTACTCAGGGCTGTATGAGCTGGCGAGTAGAACTTGATCCTGCCGCACAGATCTTTCAGCTCCGTACCTTCCCATCGATTATAGGTAATAGAATCATCAACGCCGGGTGGCTTCTCGATCGTGTTGAAAAATTCGAGTTGGAGGCGCGCCAGAGACATCGCGAGCCAGTATCCCAGCTCGAGCTTCCATTGCTCAGGCTCGAGGTGTGCTTGAATATCGTTATGGAGATAATGAGTTGCTTGTAAATCTGAGGACGCTGGGCGATCACCAATGCTGTCAGGAATGGATGTCCACATTGCGACGACCGAGACGAGCTGATATAAGTTGGTGATGTCAACATAGTCTGAAGTGCCACTCTGAAGCCCGGTGGGTACGATGGTTGCTACGTCTGACCATGCCCTCGATATGTTGGTGTTGACGATATCTGACCATGATGTGCAACTGTTCGATAACGAGCTGCAGAAGCGTATTGACTCTTTGCACGCAGTGATATTGAGGAAGTTATCGGCCTGATATCTCACGTATCCGCTCGGTACGACACCAGACGAGTTGTCGTAGTAGCGGGGCTTTCGCACCGAGAACCAAGGGTCGTCGAAAGCTGTGTGTAATGCATACTATTGGACTGCAGCAGCACGATACTAACGCTGTGATCATCCGTTCCTGGACGCAAGAGGTGGGTTATATTGGCTGACTTATAAGGCAGGCGATAAGCCAAAAGGTTGAACGTGCCGCTGATTGTGTCGTTGACAAACCAAAGGGGCGGAAGGTCTTCGACAGGAAATAGGAAGAAGCGGTAGGAGCGAGTCAAATCACCGTTTACTTCCTCGAGAAACGGCGTGTCCGGTATAACTGTACAGATGCTGCGCCTTTCTATGGAGAGGCTGCGGGCCCATTTCGAGTTGATACCCAGATCCCGGAAGAAGATGGGTCCACTGTCCAGTGAGACAGCCCCGTTTGGCCTATCAGCACGCAATTCGTTGTCGTAAGGACATTTGACATCGTGCTCGATTCGATACGATATGTGGCGTATAAAGAACTTCTCGCAATCGAGGATTCCCCGGGACACCCCTAGAGCGCAACAATTGCGCACGTAGTTCTCAGCATCGAGCGTGGTATTGAGCATCATTGATTGCCATGTAAACATCTCAGATGACAGCTAAGCTGGTGATTCGACACCAGTTATGTTCTTAGCCTGCCATTGACCGCAGCTATCCACTGCTTTCGAACCAACAAGTCTTCCAACCAAGACGCGAGAAGTAAGAATCCCAGCTCCTAGGAAGCTCAGCATGTGCACAGCCTGCGCGACTTAACGCTTGCCCAGAGCTGAGCCTTCGTGTTAAATTCTCGGCATGCAGCCACATATGGTCTGCGATGTTTGGCGTGGCTTCAGAAGCGAAAAAGAAACCTTCGTGAATAATCGCTTCCGCGGTGAAAACACCACTGGCTCCTCGCTTCGCATCCATCGCATTGAAATATGTCGAGGATGGAGGTGCAACCTAACTTCGGTGAAGGCTTTGCCTAATGCCGGAGTTGCCAACCCTTTGCCATGGCTATGTTCGCATGGATACTCGAACACGATTACGTGAAGTCTCTCACGACTGACCGCCCTAGGCACCATGGCTCTTAGTTCGTTCAGAGTTCGAGTACTTCTTGACCTTCCAAGGCTGGACCTTCAGCCCCAACCAACTTGTTTAGCCAAGTCGCTAGCCTGTACGCAGCCTTGCTGATCTGCAGCTCCACGATCGGCACAGCACCGTCTGCGTAGCCGTTGTATCCCAGATCCTCGTCTCCGTGCAAACGCCTGTAAACGTAGTCGCACGTCCACATGTTGCTCTCTGTGGCCCATGTTGTTGCACACTCCACGGGTGTTGAGGGATCGCTGCAAGCTACCCATAAGTAGGGCGCCTCGTAGAAGCCATCTCGGCGGATGCGAGAGGCCAGGTTCTCGAAGAAAGGGTCGATCGATTGGTTCGAAAAGGGCTTGTCGGCTTTCGCGGCGTAGTAAGGTATGTATCCATCCCAGACCTACACTGTCAAAGTCTACTCGAGGACCAGGCTGAATGAGCACTTACTGCGTGCAGCTCAGTCGAATGATTCGCAAATTTGACCCTGTAGAAGTTGCCGCCTGCAGCGCGCCCAGAAGCATGAAGTGGTTGAGCGATGTCACCGAGGAAGTGCGATACCCACTTGAGGGCGTAAGAACATGTCAAGTTGCTACCTCCACTCAAACCGCCCGCCCTGACATCCTCGATGCACCCTTCCAGAATCTCAGTCTGGTTGGCGATAGCGCTGACGACGCACCCTCCTTCCGCACAGTCGTTCGTGTAGTTCAGACTGCAATGCTGTGGAGGAAAGTCGTGTGTATCTATCCAATGCCATTGGTACGAGAAGCGTCCTTCTGCTGTGTGCGCATAGGCATCAGCCCATGCAGCGGCCCGGCCTATTGAGCCGTTGTATTGCGGTTCGATGATTTCGGCGAGAATCGAGGTCGTTTCAGAGGACAGAAAAGTCTCAGCCATGAACCCAATCTGATTGTGCACTGCTTCTAGTCAGCTGCAGACTGAACAGTCTGGAGGGTACTCAATCACCATCTGTGTTCCAGGCTGCTGTTCCAGTGAGCCAGAGAGCAGCGCTGAGAAAGCACTTCATATACATCATATCGCCTTGCGTTCTATTCGCGGTGTGTTGCTACTCTTGTGAGCGAGATGAAGCTATACGCCAGCTGAAGGGCGTGTCGCAAGAAGTACAACGGAGGTGACACGAGGACTGGTATGTATATTCAAGAAGACAAGAGGAAGATGATATTGAACCATGCGACAATGAGCTATGCGTTGTCTATGATAAAACGCGTAACTGTGTCCCTCGAGGCTGATGCTGGGGGAGGCAGGTGCATGTGAGCTGTGACGCGCCTGTCTCCACTCCATGCAGGGTCCAACGAAGCTAACCCAATCGATCGAAACGTAAACATTCGCTGAAGGTAATGCTATTATCGCGGATGGGTCAGGTACGATGCTTCCTGTATGTTCTGAACTGTCCTCAACAACGTAGATTGCTGCAAAGCTTCTCTGTTGCTCCAAAGTTCAATCTTTCTTGCTATCTGACGTCATGACCACTACATGTCTTCATGCAGCTTCGTGCACTAGCCCACAAACCAACCATGGGCGCACTCATGAACGCGAGGCCAGAACGTGAAGAAGATTATCTCCGACGTTTCTGATCGAGATATGTGTTAACGTTTGATCGAACACATGTTGTGTTCCTTACAGCTTCAGATTCACACCTACCTCGATCCTCATGGTGAGTAAAACCAATTGTCTCACTGCGAGATCGCACGCTCATTGCAACCAACGAACAGACTTCGTCAGACAAGGGCGCTGTCATTGGCTCTGTACTTCACCTCCAGGACTCGTCGTCTTCATACGCTCTCTCCCAGAGCAAAGACCATCACAGACTTGTCATCAAATTTTCATCGATACATCGACACATCTATACATCAAAGTCAGCATCGTCCACCAAGATGCGCTTCGATTACCGATACGGCTTCTTCTCAGCAGCCTCCTACAGACACGTGTCAAGAGCTGGGCCTAGTAAGCGATGCGTAAGGTCAATCAGCGCAGTGGGAAGCAAGCAGCAGCCTGCCCATAGCACCACGACTTCCTCCAAGGTCGACTCACCAACCACCAGTCCTGCAAGGCCGCAGTGTAATGAAGTAACCAGCGGGTCAAGGAAGAGCGTCTTACAGGTGTTCATTGAGAGCGGGAGGAGCAATCGAACCGCCGACAGCTTCTCGACTTCCAGCCAGGCACACAAAGCCACTGGCATCTCTCGTGCGGATGGGGTCGTCACTATCTGGCCACGTCGCTGGTAAAAGTACGCCCGTCGAGTGTCCAGCTGAGCTGCAAAGTTTATTGACTCTCACATAGGTTTCTAGAGAGCAGATTCTCGTGGGGCATCTTAGTTGGGAATGTCTGCGCTTGACGAAGGTGACTACGGTGGAGGGCGAACGTAGTACTGCCGAAGTCGAACATGGGGAGGCTAACCTACCATGTCAAGCCGTAGACGACTGAGGTCGTGCAAAGGTCCCCATTCTATCGTGCTAGATCAAGTCTTCGTGCTTTTAGTGTACGCTATACGCTATACGATCGAATACGAAATGGTTGTGAAATTGCGGAGAGTCTGCCTTGACGCGCAATTTGCGTCGGGAAGCGAGGATGTCCGCAACGATATATGATTTGAAAGTTAGAACGACTCGACAAAGCTCGTGCGTCAGTGAGCGTGTCGTTCGATCGAGAAGAAGGTACTTGTGAGGTCGTCGTGCCGGCTCACGAGCGTGATCGAACAGCTGTAACAGTAATGCAAACAGCCAGCACACGTAAACAAAAGGCTCAGGTGGTGGCCTTATGCCAGGGGCGCTTTTCAGGTGTTGAAGACTGAACAGCACAGCCACCGATGACGAGTTCCGTCTATGGATGCTGGTCACAGCCAATGGGACCCCCACAACTCCGCATCATAGCGCATGCTCCCGTTCCCTTGAGATCAGGCTTCAAGATCTCCTTCTTACAGTTCTTGATATCGTCTTTATAGCTCTTTCTTTTGCTGGCATGCTTTTTTGATACCCCATTCCCTTGCAATAGTCTCGATGTCGAGCTCCAACAACCCCTCAGACGCGAACGCGCGCGATGGTGCTGCCCCACCACCACCATCACGACCGCCCCAGTACTCAGAGCAGGACACAACACAACCACCAGGATGTGCGCCTGACAGCTCATCGCGGGTGCCTCCTGCGCCTCAGCGTAATGCGCCACCACCACCACCGGATTCGAAGCCTGAGGCGTCGTCATATGTTGGCTCCTATCGACCCTCCGACGCCGCGCAGCTCTCAGCTACGTCAGTAGAGCTGCATACCAAGATATGGGCCTATTACTGATATTATGCACAGTACCACGGCAAGCTCACATCACGATATAAGCCATGTCGATGAACAACACGCGACGCCCGCCGACTTGCCGCCTCCAGCCTACAGCGAAATCCCTGGCACACTTCAGAGCGACAACGATGAGCTTGACACGAACGCGACTGTCGCCGAAGACGGTCGAGTGAACATTCGAATCAACCAAAAGAGCCGGGCTCTCTCGCAGCTCATCGTACCGCAGATCCAACGCCAGCTCACTCAGGCACAAGAAGACCCGGAGCCCCCTCCACCGTACATCCCAGAGTCGCTCGGCGGTGCTCCAGGACAAAGACCTCCCCCTCCTCTAAATGTCGTCATACAAGTTGTTGGGTCGAGAGGAGACGTGCAGCCATTTGTTGCCCTGGGCAAGGTGCTGAAGGATACATACGGCCACCGAGTACGGCTAGCCACGCATCCTACGTTTAAAAACTTCGTCATCGAGAATGGCTTGGAGTTCTTCAGTATCGGCGGCGACCCGGCTGAGCTCATGGCTTTCATGGTCAAGAACCCTGGTCTGATGCCTGGCATGAACACACTATGGAGCGGCGACGTAGGCAAGAGAAGGAAGGGTATCGCAGAGATCTTGCGAGGGACGTGGAGGTCGTGCATAGAAACTGGTAACGGCCTAGGTGTTGACCCTCTCAAGCAGACGGTCGAGGAGTGGATGGGCATCGAAGAACAGCTCCCTGAGCGGCTCAAAAAACCGTTCGTGGCTGACGCGATCATTGCAAATCCTCCTGCATTCGGGCATGTCCATTGCGCTGAAAAGCTGGGCATCCCGCTGCATATGATGTTCACGTATGTCATCTTAACCAAGAGACCGAAACTGGCTAAGGAACCCTTAGAATGCCCTGGTCGCCAACGCAGCAATTCCCTCATCCGCTCGCAAACATCCAGTCGTCGAACGCCGACCCCACGATCACAAACTATATGTCGTACATCATGGTGGACCTGCTGACATGGCAAGGACTGGGAGATATTATCAATAGGTTTCGTAAGGAGAGCCTGTCGTTGGACCCCATCAGCATGATATGGGCACCAGCTATGCTGGCGCGGATGAAGGTTCCCTTCACCTATTGTTGGTCACCCGCGCTTATTCCAAAGCCGAATGATTGGTCCCACCACATCTCCATCGCGGGTTTCTACTTCCTGGACCTGGCGCAGAACTACACGCCCGAGCCTGCACTCAAAGCCTTCCTCGATGCAGGAGAACCACCTGTCTACATCGGTTTCGGCTCCATCGTTGTTGACGATCCAAACGCCATGACGAGGATGATTTTCGATGCAGTCAAGATCACTGGGCGACGAGCACTGGTGTCCAAGGGCTGGGGAGGTTTAGGGGCAGATGAACTAGGCATTCCAGAAGGTGTATTCATGCTGGGCAACTGCCCTCACGACTGGCTGTTCAAGCGTGTTTCAGCTGTCGTACATCATGGTGGCGCCGGAACAACAGCCGCTGGTATTGCCGCCGGAAGACCAACGGTCGTCGTCCCTTTCTTCGGCGACCAGCCATTCTGGGGTGCCATGGTAGCCAGGGCTGGCGCGGGTCCCGATCCTACGCCATACAAGGAGCTGACAGCTGAGAAGCTGGCAAAATCAATCAATAAGGCACTCGAGCCTCAGGCCCTGGCACGAGCGCAGGAGCTTTGCAACAAGATCAAACAAGAGAACGGAAGTCAGAGCGGTGCGCAGTCGTTTCATCAGATGCTCAACTACGACGACCTACGATGCGCTGTCGTCTCCAATCATCCAGCTGTATGGCGCGTGAAGCGAACGCAGGTCAAGCTGAGCGCAAAAGCAGCAACTGTACTTGCACAAGAGGGCGAGATCGACTTCAAAGAGTTGAAGCTGTAAGTCGGATAAGGAAGTCGCATATGGACGCATCGCTGACAACATGTTGCAGGGCTCGTGCCCGCGAGTATCAGACGGACGAAGGCCCTTGGGATCCCATCTCCGGAGCTGCAAGTGCGTTGACCGGGACTGCCACATCGATGATGATGGGGGTTGCAGATATGCCCATCCAAACCCTGAAGCTGCTCAACATCCACCCAGATGCGCGTGCGGCTTCGAAGAAGGGCAAGGA
Organism: Didymella keratinophila; assembly: GCA_011058865.1. Lineage (NCBI taxonomy): Eukaryota > Fungi > Ascomycota > Dothideomycetes > Pleosporales > Didymellaceae > Didymella > Didymella keratinophila. The sequence goes on from SWKW01000052.1 coordinate 153,456, forward strand.
AAAAGCCCGAGACTCAGAGAGCACATCAAACGCTGGCGAGTCGAGCCGCGCTGGTCGCCTAACGACGTCGCGAACTGCAACAGGCGCAGACTCGATGAGTGGGCAGGACACACCTCCGACGGTGCAGTCTCCTGGCCTGGATGAGAAGGGCAGCATGCGTCCAGCAGCGATGAGCCCGGGTGCGCCTGGATCACCTTCGCACAGATCGACCTTCATGGCTGAGGCGTTCTCGGCTTCAGCACAGCATTCGCGTTCGCCGTCCCGCGAACGTGATCGATTACTGTCACCAGATGCAAGTGGACCCAAGCGAAAGAACTCGGCTTCAAGCACCGGACCATCTCGATCAGAGACTGGCTCATCCTCGAACTTTACAGACAACCTAAAGAACATGCAAGTTGACTCTGCTATTGACACAGGCAAGGGTCTGGCGCGCATTGTCGGCGCAGGCTTCAAGTCGCCGATGGATTTCTCACTCAATGTCGCCAAGGGTTTCCACAATGTGCCTAAGCTGTACGGTGGCGAAGTACGAAAGGTCGACAACGTCACAGACTTCAAGAGTGGTCTCACCACAGCGGCTAAGGTGAGCACTAGTTTGAACAGCGCTGTGCGGATTCACTAACTCAAGACAGCAATTTGGTTTCGGCCTCTATGATGGCATCACTGGCATTGTCACAGACCCTTACAAGGGCGCAAAGAAGGAAGGCGGCGTTGGCTTCGTCAAGGGCGTTGGCCGTGGCATCATGAGTGTACCTTTCCGTGTCATGGGCGGCGCATGGGCAGTACCTGGCTATGCTATGAAGGGCTTGTACCAGGAGATGATCAAGAGCAAGGGAACTGGTGTTCAGAACTACATCATCGCTGCACGTATATCACAAGGCTACGATGAGTCTATCGAAGTCTCGCCTCAGGAGCGAGCCAACATTGTCAGCAAGTGGAAGATCGTCAAGGTTAACATGAAGAGGAAGAAGAATCCTGGGGGGGACACGATGGACTCACTGCACACTCTCGTGGCGGACAAGCGAAAGCGAAAAGAAGACCGCTGGAACCGAGTAAACTCGCACTTTAACAAGCCCGAAGCGCGTCCATCGTTCCCACCAGCCATGAGCCAGCACACTAGCTACAGCGAAACTAGCACGCCAGCTTCTCGCACAGATTCCAACGCTCTTCCTGCCTGGAAACAGCAAGAACAGGAACGCATGTCGCGAGTAACGGCTGCACAGCCGCAGCAGTCTCAACAAACGAACACGGAGCTCGAGGCCCAGCTCATCGCTGAGGAGGAAGCCGAACGTCGCGAGCTCGAAGCCGCTATTGCTGCGTCCGTGGCTGGGAACTCTCACGGCAATGCGGAAGAGGATCAAGTCATTGCACGCGCTATCCGCGCCTCCATGGCAGAGCTGGACCGTGCACCAGCCGGCGCTAACGAAGAGGAGGAGGAAGAAATGCTTCAGCGCGCAATGCAAGCCAGCATGGAAGAAGCTGGCCGCAATGGCGCCACAGCAGAGGAGCAGAAGTTGCTGGAGGAGACGTTGCGCAAGTCCATTCTTGACACATCACGCCGTCGTCAGCACGGCTCGGACTCAGAGTGGGACAGCAGCGACACAGAGGACGATGCGGACTTCCAGCGCATCATCGCTGAGAGCAAAGAGCTCGCTCATCTACAGCAACACTGTCTTCAGGAGTACCAGAGCGCAGCAGGTGCCCAAAACAGCGGTACCGTGGGCGCTGCAGGAAGCTCGGCTGACGCGACTGCTGAAGAAGAGGAATTGAGGAAGGTGCTAGAGGAGAGTGAGAGGGCTGAGAAGGAGCGGCAGGCGAATGCAAGCAAGGAGAAGAGCGAAGATGAGATCGTGATGGAGTATATCAAGAAGCAGAGTCTGTTGGAAGAGGAGCACAGGCAGAGGAGGTTGCAAGGCAGGGACACTGCGGGTGAGAGCTCTGGTGCCGGTGCCGGTCCTGGTGGCTCGTAGGTGACAGAGGCAACATGAAGGTCCCTTGTAAACAGAACACGACTCAAATGATGCCCTCATTAGTATGACGAGCTTAACATCTAGCCGCGTAGTGTGCCTGCCTCTATCTTCGTGACATCGGAAAGCGCCATTGACGATATGACTAAGCATTCAGTGGCCCAAACTCAACGCGTGCGACACCATCCTCGTCTCAACATCATCTTCTTTCATTATCTCTCGACACGTCACCTTGTCCGTAATCATCTGAAAGGAAGCTATTTGGTTGCACTCTCGACCCAGCGTGCAATACTGCAGTCGCTACCTTTGATGCCCCAAAATCCAAGAGCAGGTTGACAATATGCCAGCCTTCAGTGGATGCGTACCAAAGTAAAAGGAAACCGTTGACCAATACCTTTCACAACTAGTGCTAATAACCCCAATACAAGGCGATCAAACCGCAACCCAGTTGCAATTCCGACTACCTGATCAGTCAACACACTCAACGTGGGATTCCTGATCACGAAAGCCAGCCGTCATGGGAGCACACAATGCAACTGTTTTGCTCGTCAGCAAGTGCGCCTGCTAGAAAAGATTGAAGCTTACCGCCCTTTCGCAGCACTAGTTCTTCTTCTTGGCTTTCGTCATCCGCAGGTGTTTCGCAGCGTCGACCGGGACGCACTTCTTGCCGCCTTTGGTCATTGCCGCCGCACGCTCCGCTTTTCGAGCCGCCTTCTTTGCCGCCAACTTCTCCTCGGCAGCGATCTGTGCGGTGTAGTTGTTGTACTTCTGGTAGGAGAACTGGTTGTCAAACTCTTCGACATTCTGCTCGATCTTCACCAAGGCCTCGACAACTTTCTCCTCAGGGCTCAACTGAACAGTGGCTTCAGTCTTCTCAAGTGCGACACAGAGATCGGCCTCAGTCAGTTGCATCTCTTTGGGCTTGATGCATGCAATTTCCTGGACCTCGTCTGGCTGGCCATCTGCGAGCCATGACAGTACGCGCACGAAGCAGAACTTGCCGTCCACCAAGCCGGTGCGTATGTGGACTTGTAGACGCCGCTGAAGTGGGTGAGGACCATCTCCCAACCGGACTGCTCGTGCGGAATCAGGTCTGGTAACTTGAAAGACAAGCGATTCTTTGCGCGCTGGAAGACGCGATTCTCGTTGTTGCTACCCCAGCCGTGGAGGGCGCAGGCCTTAGGAGACTCTGCCTGGAAGCGATGGCCGCAGAAGCGCTTGTGACCGTTCGACATAGTGATGGTCTCCAGACAAAAAGCGACGTGCAGCTTGCCGTAGCAGCTGGTCTTGATCTCTGCGTCGCACTCCTGGTCAGGGCAGTGGTGACCGGACTGGTCTTTCTCGGCGGTCCAGAGGCATTTGTAGCCGGGGAACCATAACTCCTTGTTGAGCCACGCAGGGCCGTAGAGTCGGCCTAGTGGTAAGCCGTAGGAAGACATGGAGAGGATGTAGGTGTGAACTGTCAATGGTCGGTGTACGCTGTTGAATGGTGTAGGGAATCTGTGTGCGCTTTGCAAGAGAGATGAAGGTATTTTGTCGAAGACAAACCATCGGGCAGCGCTGGCTTCACTTCCATCAGGGCTTTCCTCTTTACCTGGAATATGCTGAAAGTAGCGGCCAGTTTACTTGGACGTCGTGCAGAACCTGTGCGCAACATAGGCCAGTGTCGAGGAGGCACTTTCACGCAACGCACACTTTCTCACTGCCGATCTCTCATTGCAAACAGCTGCCCCACGGTAGCACGCCAACAGTGAAAGAAGAAGCAGCTCATCAAACGCAGTTAAGCTGTAAAGCAAACAGCCCACGTCTCCTATGCTCGGTCTCGTCTGCAGCTCGCCTTCTTCACACCGCCACCTGCAGCCTTCCTCCCTCCGCCCACCCAACCCGCGCCTTGGGGACATCAACATGGGGGTCTTCGGCGACTTCAAGAACTTGTGGCATAGGAAGCGCAAATGTTCGTTTACGCCCACACAGCATGGTGCCCTCCCTACGACCAAGCCAGTAACTCCTCCGACTTCCACTCAGTCGGCGCGCAAGGTGAAGACGTCCATGGTGCATACCCTAAGACAGCGCTACCGCTGGTATCTAACGTCTCCGTTTCATGCCAGCGATGATAGTACAGAGATCTCCACGTTTTCCTTATGTACCCCCAGCCAGCTCGAGCTCGATTTTGATGACGACCTTCTGGAGAATGGCAGCCTTGTCGAGTTCTTCCAAAACTACAAGATGGCTGACGCTGTACCCATCTCTAAAACCAACAGCTCAAGCCGTAGCAATATCCCTGCATCCTCCGCCGCTTATTCAAACACTTCAAACCAAACCGTGGCAACTTCAGTCAGCTCCTTGCCTTCTTTCAAGCTGGGCTTAACGGTTGCGGGTCTCCCTCTTTTTCGCGCCGCCTCCCTGCCTGGAGGCAAGGTTTTCTCCTCGCATCTTCAGACAGAGCCTGCTTCGCAGAACTGCCCCACGTGCGGCGCGGGTATCACGGAGTCGGTGGTGGCAGTCACATCAGGCTCAACAGACACTGTTGTGCCGCTGCCTCAGCCAAAAGAACATCAGCCCGAGAACGAGATGAAGTCTATCGAACTTCGGAACGAGCCAATGTCAGAAGCCGGCGCCCTTTTCTCAAAGCCGAAGGAGGACATCTCCTGCGACGTGTACACCGTCCACGAATGGTAGCACTTCGACACCGCACACTGTTGTCACCGACGTGAGTGAAGAGGAGACGGCGCTAGAACGACATCAGTGGGATGTGATCGAGCAGATCACAGATGAGTCTTTGACGCAACTCTTGCGGGATGCAATCAATCAAAAGCCTACAAACCATGTTAGCCTCGATGAATGCAGCATCGATGCGCGCTTTCGTGGAGGCTACAACCACGTTGTGATAATTTCGGCAATTGTCAACATCCGTAACAAGCAATACGTTGTTCGAAATCCTGCGATTGGAACACGGAGCCGCTGGCGAGAAGGCGACGCGCACAACATGCGTTGCGAGGTCTCTCTGATGAAGTACATGCAAGCCGAGAGCGTCCTTCCCGTTCCCAAAATTGTCGCGTACAGCGACACGCTCGATACGGCCATTGGTGCGCCCTTCATTTTGATGAAGCTAATGTGACGGCGCCCAGCCCAGATGATCTGGTATGATGAGCCGGGCAATCGCAACTATGAGACCACGGCCAAGGTCACACCAGAGACAGAGGCCAAGCGTCGCAATTTCTTGCGTTCACTGGCATTCCAAATGTCAAGACTGGAGTATCTCCGTTTCGACAAGATTGGCATGCCTGACTTCACTGATACGCTTGCGACGGGGGCGAAGCCAAAGGCCACTTGCGCTTATCGCTGGAAGGCTCCTCATGAGATAAAGCCAGACGATCTTGAGTCCGATGAACAAGTCTACGAGTACGGTTCCTTCGACTCCAGCAAAGAACACATGACAGCTGGCCTTGACAAGGCCTGACCCAACATACATAGCGCCGACTTCGACGACTATCCAGATACCGAGAACATGATCTTCGGCGTCCGCAAGATCCTCGATATCCTCTACGCGCACCCGCTTATCGCTGCCTCAACGATCGGCCCCCTTTCCTCCAACGAGCCTGAAACCTTCGTCCTCAGCCACCCAGACCTCAATTTCCAGAATATCCTCACCGACGACGAAGGCAACGTGACGGACATTATCGACTGAGAGGGATGTGTCACCATGCCGCGCTGCTCTGGCTACTCCGCAGTCCCACACTTTCTGCGCCGCTACTGGGTCGACGGGCACGAGGCGAGTGACATGCCGCATATGGACTGGCAGGTCGAGAAGCATACGCAGATCTACACAGACGCTATGCGTGAGTTCTCGCCCAAGGGCGCGGTATACACGCGCAAATCTGCAATGTACGACGCTATTGTGCGAGCGGTGACGGAAGGCAACGCGATCAGTTTGTGTGCGAAGCTGTTCAAGTGTATCCTGGCGATGCGTGGAACTGATGCTGAAACTTTTAATCAGCTCATTGGGAAGGGTTGCGAGGAGGCGGAGGCTTTCATCAAGGAAGAGTTGGAGAAGTTGCTGGCGCCTGACGAATTGGTGGAGGTTTGAGATCGTGGCAATTCGCGTTTTGCTACAGCTGTGTTTGGAGAGACTTTGGTTGTTTTTGTATGTGTTTGACTTTAGCAATCATTCGTTGTTTTCCTTTCGTTCGATGACACAGCTATATACGTCTCTCCTAGCACCATCATGGTGGAATTTGAAGATACCGTGACAAGGCGCTGGTCCACGATACACGTGAAGTCAGTGTTGAACGTTGAGAGTCGCGACGCGTTCGAAGTCTGAGCTCGGCGAGGATGCCGTCATCGCCGCTTCCCAAGCGAGCCCCAACCTCCTAAACTTTACGATCTTCCCTTCATTCAACACAGAATTCCTCAGCCATCCTTGGCCCATCACAAGGTCGTCCAATTCTCTCGGATCATCTTCTCAATGGAGTAGCACTTGCTCAAGGATGCGTATGATTGCGCATCTCCCCACCGTCGAGGTCTTGGTTTCTCCGTGAGGGCGAAGCGAGTGCACCGCAAAGAGGGAACAGCGCCGCCAGAAACCCCGGAATAATCTGCTGATCTTACCTGCAATGACTGTGCGGAGCCCCGCATCCCAGATCAGCCCTTGTTGTGCCTGGCGGTTCGGCCAGCAATACCCCGGATTGTCTTGGCCTTGGGTAAAACAGCCAGTCAGGCATCCTGGCATAATGCAGGTAATATATAATGTTGCTGCTGGGTTTTGGAGCGTTTGGTACCTCGCTCTGAGATCTTGGTGCGCATCATGGGTTTTGCTACGATCTCTTGCCAGCTACTGCTGGCCGCTGCTTCTGTTTCTGCCAAATGGATCGTTCCTGGCGCTCGCTGGAGGGCAACCGATGGCACCCTTGTCAATGCTCACGCTGGCGGTGTGACAGTTGATAAGGAGACCGGCAAGTTCTTCTTATTCGGCGAGTACAAGATTGAAGGTCAAGTCGAGGGTGGGGGCATCAGCGTGTACAGCTCAGATGATCTGGCAACGTGGACGCCGGAGGGCATGGCTCTTTGTACGTCCCTCAATATCTTCAAGTTCGAGATCCAAGTGACTGATGAGAATGCCAGCACCAATTGAAGGTCATCCGTACATCTCGACCGAGCACATCATCCAGAGGCCCAAGGTCACCTTCTCCGAGCAGACCGGGAAGTACCACATGTTCTGGCACGCTGATAACTCCACCTATGGATGGCTGCTGCAAGGCTTTGCTCAGGCCGACAACATCACCGGACCCTACTCGTTCGTTGATGCCACACGCCCGCTCGGCAACTGGTCCCAGGACTACGGTCTGTTCGTTGACCGCAAGGACGGAAGAGCATACGCCCTATACTCCAATGGCGATCGCCGCGAGGGACGCGACGTCTATCTCACTTCGTACAACGACAATATCACTGCTCTTGACAAGGTCGTTCACCGATTTGACAAGTACGATCTCGAAGCGCCTACGATTATCCAGACCGAAAAGAGCTATTTTGCACTGATGAGCCATAAGACCGGCTATAGACCCAACAACGTCGTCGCCTTCCGTGCCGACAAGCTCGAGGGACCCTGGTCGCAGCCTTTTATCGTTGCTCCGCTCAACACCCGTACCTACAACTCACAGTCCGGATTCTCTCTGCGCATTAACGGCACGAAGAAGACCACATACCTCTACCTTGGAGACCAATGGGACTCGATTAGTCTCTGGGAGTCTCGTTACATCTGGCTCCCTGTTGAGATCGATGAGGCCAAGAAGTCGCTCGAGGTGAAATGGCACGATGTCTACGACCTCAATGTCAAGACCGGCGAGGTCAAGGCGATCAAGGGCAAGACCTACTACGGCAAGGATGCATCGGTGACTGGCGGCGCTTTTAAGCAGGAAGCTGCTTTCGGTAGTCACGAGGTCATCTTGACTGGCATCATTGGGAACGACAGCAAGGTTACCTTCTCAGGTATCGAGGGCCAGGGCAAGCCCCAATGGGTGTCTTTCTACTACCAGAACACCGACGACATGGGGTTCGGTGATCAGCCTGGAGGTACTCCTGACCGCATCGGCGGTACGTGGCAGTTGCGACGCATCGCGAGTGTTGTCGTCAACGGCAAAACCGAGCAGGTCGAGAGCCTATACCAGAGGGACACTCACAAGGGCATCATTTTAAGCACGCCACTGCAGCTGCACCTTGATAAAGGCAGGAACAACACTATTGAGATTGGTGGGCTGTTCAACAATCAGACTTATAAAGGTGCTGACATCGACCGCATCGTCGTGTACCCGCCAGAGGAGTAGGCTATGAAGCTTAGTGCGCTCCAGGGTAGCGAACAGTAATGAGAACTGCAATGCCGTACAGTCAGTAATTGTGTTAATGCGCACCATAAAAGTGTGAACCTGCGTTCCTGTCTTGCGTGTCCTTGGCAGTCGACTCGTTGTCGAGAAGTATCGATTGGCGCTTGTACTCGAGCTAATCGCAGGTGAGCTGCAGTGCGCTCTCAAACAGAATTCTTTCAAGACAGACAGTCTTTCTCGCTGCGCTTCCACCACGCTCTTTTAAGTACCTCTACAACATCCAACATGGCTGCAGTGCCCGCCAGCGCGCAGTCTGCCCAGCCGCAAGCGTTGCCGACAATCGAGACGAAATCACACCCTAGGGAACGCTATCTGAGCAAGCTCCTCCCACCGCCAGCGTAAGAGACACTCCTTCGAGGGGCTTTTGTCGAAGCGCTGACCAGTCACAGTACCGTCTATGACATGATCATTCAAGTCATTGTCGGCAAAGATGCTCCACGCACTTTTCAAGTGCACAAGGGCCTTCTATGCTACTTTTCCGAGTACTTTGCACGCGCTTTCAACAACAAGAATTGGCAAGAATCTGAGGACGGAGTTGTACGTCTCGTCGACGATGATGCCCAGACGTTCCAACTCTTCTACAACTGGTTGTACACTGGCCACATCCGCGATGACAAAAAGACGACTTCGAAGGCGACCTACGAGATTCCCAAGATCACGCCCGATGGTCACGTGCGACTTGTTTCAGAAGAGATATGAGAAGCCGCTCTCTCGATCAGCAACGATGCTGTGCCAGTCGCGTTCAGACAACTCGGGTTACTCGCAGCCTTTGCCAACATGCGCATCGTGCCAGCTTTGGTCGATACCGTAGCTTCACTTGCCATACAGAAAGTGATGACCGAGGGAAAACTTGCAGTGCAGTCTCTTCGTGATCTTGACGAAGTGTTGCCGCCCTCAAGCGACTTACTCATGCATCTTTCGATCATCGTCGCAGAACTGGTCAATCTAGACGAGCTAATCGCACAGCTAGAATTCCTCCCTGCGACAATATCTAGAAACCTCATTCAGTGTCAGCATTTTTACTTCGAGAGTGCCTTGCGCGGAAATTTTGAAGTTTCGACGACATTCAGTGGTTGTGACACGCATCTAACATGCGTTCAAGCGCTTGCAACCTAAGCCGGAGCAATAGTGGGTACATAATTTCTGTCAGAACGAGACTGGGAGTTAGGATGTCACTAGCGGCTACAGAGCCCGGTGCCGATTGTTAATACTGCTGAGTCAGTCGACAACCCAGACTGACGACTTTGAGGGGGCAAACCTGGCAGCCTCTGATGGTTGCTACAGGGCAAGACAAGTATTTGAACAGCGAATGAAACGAGCTTGAAGGTGAGATTGATGTTTAGTCGGGAAGATGGGCGGGTAACTCGATTTGCCATACTGAAACCGAATGAAACAAAAATCGCCTTATCCGACTCCTCCATGCGTTACATGCTACGTCCATTCCAAGAACTTAAGCAGGCGTCCAGCAAGGAAAGGGCCTGTCCACTGCCAAAATGAGGAATGGAGAAACAGCTTGATGAGCAACATAGCCATCCACAAGAGATCGCCAATAGTCCGCTTCCCGACGACAACATCCCCTGCCTGATTGCTTGACATAAACCAGTCGATTTACTTCGAATAACACAAAACTACATACCCAAAATGCCTGCATGAATGGAGCAGACGATATAATCCAAAACCGGAGACAGGCGATGATTGAGGGCATCTCCTGAATCTAGAGGATGTGCGTGCTGAAGCCAGCCCAGGCGATATACGAGAAGATTGCGATGTTGAAGTATCCCATGCCTGCGGTGCTGATGAAGTCGCCCCAGAAATCCGCACGCGGGATTGGGAGGCCGAGATTGAGTAGCTCTACTGATTGGAAAGAGCTGACGGTGATGGCCCCAAGGATGGCGAGTGTCCAGACCAGGTAATGTTGCTTTGACCAAAAATCGCGTGCGATAACTGCTGACCTGTAGAGGTTGGGGATCATCATGAGGGTCATGATGCTCATCGTCGTCAGCAGTAGTTGTGCGAGGATAACCAATTTGGAAGGGCGACGGAATAGCAGGACTTTGCAATAGGGACACGCGTTGCGTGTAGTGCTCTTCGTGAACTCGACCACGCTACCATGCCCGAAGACGTGATCACATGGTAAGATGCGCACAGCTGGATGTTCTTCGTCGTACGAACCCCAGCAGAACGTGCATTTGTCGTTGATGTACTTGTCTTCGCTGTGCGCAGAGATGACGTTTTGATGGAGGAAGGTGTCGCGCGAGACGCGCGGGACTGACGCGGGCATCGTGATGTTGATCGTGGAGAGGGAGAGTAAAGTGCTAGACAGGGTTGAGATTGGCCGGGACGTTGGAATGGGTTGCCCGAAATGAACCCCAAACTGGTGGAAGAGGAGCGAAGAAACTGGTAAATAAGTTACATGGATCCATCCATATAGACTTTCGGTGCAAACGAAGCAGGACAGAGGCAGAGGATTGACTCCCAAGAAGCACTGATCCGCTGGCAAGCGACAGATTGTTGTAATGACGGTCACCCAAATCCTGGTAAGCTGGAGCGAGATGTCTCGGGCAAGTGTGGTGATGGTATGTGATGAGCTGCTGCTGCCCGTTAGCTTGCATCAGAAGATGCGGTGAGGAAATGATGCCGCGACAGGTCTGGAAATTACGAAGCATTTTCATTGATCATATGCAAGCTAGGTGGTCAGATTAGGTGAAAAGGAAACAAAGACGGCAACACCTTACCGCAACGTTGTTCAACGCCATGCCACACTCGCCAAGACCGTCCATGCAATGCCTAGGGTGGACGAAGGCCAGAGCAAAGCGAGGATACAGAGCTGCTGAAACGCGATGGCAACGGCAGCCATGAAAGTAAGCAGAGTGCGATCTGATTCATCCTTGAAGCCTCCTGCCAAGATGCCCTCAGATGCTTGGGAAGGAGCAAGGTAGCCAGAGAGAGCCGTCTGAGAAGAGATGATGTAAACAAGTTGCGCACAAACCACGAGACCTTGAAGACCTTAGTGCTAAATAGAAGGTACACCGGCAGAAAGGTAGCCGCGGCTGGGATCCCAATGTACAGCAGATGAAGCATGACAGTCGTCTTTTTGAAGAATTTGCCCACGTTGAGGGTCGGGTTGCGAGCGTAGACACCCGTATAGTTGCGCACGAATAGTTCCGCCCCCGCTGCTAGGCCGACGAAGGCCAAAGCAACCATTGGGCGAAGGATTGAATATCCATTCGACTTGTTTGAGACAAACGCGTAGATGTTCGTGGTCAGTCGCGCTACTGTGTCGTAATAAGCAAGTAAGCTACGCAGTAACGCGCGAACAATAAATTCCAGAATGCCTTCCAGGATGTCTTGCGCCGCTGGCATTCGTCGGAACAGCTTGACCCTGCAGTATGGGCACAGGTCACCAGTGGGACCGTTGACGATGTCCTTGAGGCAGTCGCGGCCGAAGACATGACCACACGGCAAAATCCTGACGCCAGGGTGGTCTTCTGTGTAGTCGTCCCAACACTGTACGCAACTTATTGTTGTTGAATCTGTCATCGTCCTTAGTAGGCACGACGCGTTCCTTGAGGAAAGTTTTTTTGGAAGGTAGACCAGTGAAGTGCTCAAGCACGACGTTGCTGATGTTGAAGAGGCTCATGGTGGGATCGAGGAGTTCTTTTGAGCCGTGTGGTGAGGCTCGGTTGACTACAGAAGAGGTAGCCTTGGAGAAAGGAAGTTGTTCCAAATGACCTTCTTGCTTTCGATGCGCAGTGAAAGGCTTTTGTAGGTGCTTCGTGACCTATGTTTGCACTCTCTTAGTTGCGGTGAAAGCGTGAGAAACCGGCAAGACCATGTCAGACATTGCGTTTCTATAGCCGAGAAGGAGAAATTATCCTAGAATCTCCCTCTGAATTACACTCCTGTCGCAGATAGACATAGATTGAAAGGGATTTTTTTGATATTCATGGTCTCGGTGACTGTCAAGTTCGTAGTTCTTGCGCCCAAATACCTGAGGTAAATGAGAGGCACTTAACAAAAGTCTACGCATTGTTAGAGCGCGGACAGATCCTACGTTAATTACAATAAACTTTTGCTGTTGTGTGTGACTTTCTCTACGGCGCAAGAGCGTAGACTCACAGCGCGGAGGCCGACGCTCCGGCGAGGCTAGCGGCAGCAGCAGCAGCTACAAAACCCCACGGCGCCCCGCCGAACTTTTTTCCCTCAACGGCCTGCCTCGCCAACGCTGCGTTTCTCTGCACCCACACAGACACTGCTTGCAGTTGTCCCACCCTGCAGATGAGAAATTCGGAGTAATCTTCACCTTTTGTGCTTCTGCACTACTGCCCGTAAGGGCCTGGCGTGACTCACGTCTGTACTCGGCATCAGAAAGCTCAGGGCCCAAGAAGCTGCGTGGGAAACTGCGCAGTGGATATGGTGTTCCTATGGGAGTCGGTGCGAAGATTGTGTGCTCTGCGGAGTGACACTGTAGTACAATACGCAGCGTGCTTGACTTTGAGTAGCTTCGGCGAAAGAGGAAGAGTATCATTCGATTCTGATTACTCTGGCAAGGCAGGCCGTTCACCTTTTTTCTCTCTACGTGAGTCTGCGCCAGCGCCTGCACCTCTACTGGTTCGAGCATACTACTGACGGATATTCTATACTGATTCCCAATCCCCTATGCTGCCCGTAGCACGACTCGAAATGCCGCCTACGCCGCCCTCAGCATTCTTTTCTTCACTACGAAAATTCTTGAACTCCGCTTCCTCCGCCGCTTCTTTCGCGAACATGACGTCCGTTCGCATGGTGTACTTCGTCCCGCTCACAACGTCGTCGCCGGAGTGGAGGAGGAAGCGATGCTGAAACATGAGCACGCGGCCATACTTGGGCTTCACTTCGAAGCGTTTTTGCATGTTGTATGAGTGGAAGGTGGTCGCACCTCCCTTGAGCGGTTCTTGGCCTCTGCTATCGTCTGCATCGTTCAGATACAGGTGCAGCGTGAAGTATGACCGCTCTTTGCGATCTGGCGTTTCGTAGGTGCCGTCACAGTGCGCTTGAAACGTCAGCATCCAAGCAGGCTGTCAGGGCGGCATACTCACGCCTGAAGTACTCTCCACCCACATACTTCAAGAACCTCATGCGTTCGTTCAGCCTTGTCAGCTTCCATGTCTCTTTCCTTTTGACAGGTCCATTGCCTGTGACGTCTGGTCGGCCTTTCAGCTCATGAATCTCTGGTACCGCAGCCTCAATCCTTGCCCATAGCTTCGCCACTAAGTCTCGATCGTCCCAAATGATGCGCCCACATTTCCTCGTATCTTCATACATGGCCTGCATTCCACCGCCAATGTTGACCATTGCACGCTCCCAATTGCCATCTGTGGTGGATTCAGCTGCGGCGATCAGCTCGTCGCACTCCTTCTCAGACAGCACGCCATCAAGCACGACAGCCCAGAGGTCGTCGTAGTATGGCAAAATGTCCTCCTTCCTCAGATCGATGTCAGTCCGGGTCAGATTGGGCGCAGGGCCCGAAAGGAAGCCCTCGGGCAGTGTCGGTGAAGCCATAGCTGCGGTTCTTAGTTTACAAATAGAACTGTAAACAAACAATGAAATCCTGCAAAATGGACAAAACTCGAGTATGTCAAAGCTCGTGTGCATGCACACTTCCCCAACGCTTTATAACAAGCCAGTGGGCTGTGAAAGCTGATGCCTGGTAAGGCTGAGCACTAAGGAAGAAGTTCCAGCCCTTGGTATGACTCCACGCTGATTGCGCAGCTGTGGAGGCGACCGGGCTGAGTGAGAAAGCAGCCTGCGCTCGTGCAGCTGCATCTGTACTATACAAACGCTTCGTCTTTGGTTAAGAGCGACGACAAAGCGGCAGGAGCTACTGCAGGAACACAATCGACGTTCCTTCCCTTCCCTTGTTTAGGTTTCAGGTTCTCCACTCCTTCTCGGGCTGATCGTGCATTCCCCTCTACATCATCACTTCACTCGCAGCTTTAGCCACGAGTAGTGCGCGCGACCGTTGCACCCATCGTTGTCACTAATCAGAATCACGTCTCCAAAAATCTCCTATCGCGACGCGTTGCGGCTCTTTCTCCGGTGGAGCCCTCAACGGGTGGCTGACATCAACCCATCCCTGTCGCCGCGCCAAGTCACTGCGCAACTACGTCTGGTCTAATTTCCCGGCTTCACCGTCGATTCTCACGTCGATTGGGGCGCGCAAACACGCCAACGACCCCGCGACGCTCACTCAACACCTGAAGAATCCCCTTTCGACCTTTCGCTACCCCGTCACTCGCTCATCCGCCGCTGTCCGCACGCAATTGCTGTGGGCTCCACGCCCTTTCCCGCCCAACCTCGTGTCTATCGCTACCCTCTATTCTTCGACCTCCTGCGACACGATCGCGCGCCTTCCACTACCATAATACCTCGAAAACACCGCCGCCATGTCTGACGAAATCGAGCGCCCGCACCACAGCACGCAAATGATCGAGCGAAACCGTTTCCCGACTCTGTTCGAAGTGTTGAGCCGCAAAACGGTGGCACCGCTAGATCTGTTCTCCTTCTACATCTACATGCGCGATCAGCAGCGCTCAGTCGACTACTTGGACTTCTGGTAGGAGTGACGCGCAATATGGCAATTGGAACAGTCGCTAACAAACAGTAGGCTCGACGTCTCCCAGCATCTTCAGCTATGTAGACTGTACGTTAGACGCTTGCACATGAGCTTGGTCGACGACACACCGGAAATCGAAAAGGCGTCGAAGAGGTCTTCCTACATGCAGATGCAGGATTTGAACGATGCTGGAGAAGGCCCCTCCAACGAGAAGGACATGCTAGAGGACTCACACAGGGTGTCGCAGTACCTCAGATCGAATCACCCAAGTAGGAACCACTCGCCACAGAACAGCCAGGGCAGCAACCACAGCCACGAACCTCCACGTCCCAGCTTCGGCATGACGCCGGGGGATTCAACCTCACCAGGACAGCTATCATCTGCCGACAACGGACAGCCTCGCAGAGAAGATTTGCGCGCATCAGCTGAGAAGATTCTCTACACGTACCTGCTACCTGGGTCCGAAAGGGAGATCATCATACCGCAGAGCATCCTAAACGAGGTGCAGAATGCGATCGAAGGACCAGAGCAGCGATCGGACCCGGAGTTGTTTGACCAAGCTAAGGACTACGTCTTCCAGGCTATGGAGCGAGACGCGTTCCCCGGGTTTTTGCAGAGCAAGGGCCTCGGAAACTTGGTCCCCTCGAGCATGATGATTCGGCTCATCGCAGGGCTGATCAGTTTCTTCGCTGCCGTGTGGACGGCCTTCATTCTGATCTTCCTCGACAAGTCACGCACGACCAGGTGTTGGGTAAGTTCTCTGCACTCTGTGTGACGGATCCACTTGCTAACCAGCCACAGCTCATCCTTCCATTCTTCATCGCCATCTACCTCATCATCACACACCAGTACATGCTCGATCCGCTCATCGCGATAGCCGGATACAGCGAGTATACGCTCTTTGACTTTAACAAGATTAGGGAGAAGTTTGTGTTGAAGACCCTCCGGCGCCGAGCCGTGACAGTACTGGCCCTCTTCTCCATCATCCTGGCAGCAGTGTGCTGTCTCTTTATTCTCGTTCCCGGCAAGCGACTGTGAGCGCGGTCGGTCCTTTGCAATGTTTAATGCCCGTTTCCCAATACCTGGCGTACTATTTTCTAATTGGCTCAGCGAGCCGCAAAAGAGGAGGACGGGTGTATCTTTCACAGGGCTGCAAGCCGTCTCTTTTGTTTACTTGGGTTGCAATTCTGGTCTCGGCATGGCGATTCACCTGAGCACGGCGTTCAGGTCGGTCACTAGATAGTCTGCGCTCAGCGCATCCAGTCAATCGTATTATCTGCTATCTACAATGGAACTTCCAGTGCCCAAGCGTGTTGCAGCCGTTGGCATGTGGAGCAAGCAAGGCTGCATGGAAGTGGAGGGCCCATGCACGGCAATGACGTGCCGCGGCCGCCCGAACTTTACGCATCGAACTGCAGCGGCCAATGCCTGCAGGCCCGACCACGACGCAGCAAACAGCACGCCGCAACTGCTGCCGACAAGATGAGCGCTCCCACGGCGAAGAGCAAGCGAGGGCCGACGGTGCTCATGACCGACTCGCGGGACTCGCAGCCCCGCCAGCAGCAGCGGCCGTCGTCTGCGCTGCAGCGACAGGCCACAGGCGCGCGCCTGATCAGCGTCGACAACATCCTCCAGTATGCCTCAGACATCCCCTCGCAGCAGCGCCGCGGGCCGCCTGGAGTCCGCCCTTCGAACCACAACCGCACGCCCAGCGGCCGCCATCCGCTCGACCCCAAGCTCTCCGGGCGCCTGATCCCCGCGCACATGCCGACGCGCTCGTCCAAGCTCAGCGAGAAGCTCGTCCTGCTGCCCGAGACGAACGAGATCGACGGAGACGAGAAGGGCGAGTTCGACGAGGACGAAGAGGCCGGCCCGCCGACCGACGCCCAGCTCGGCCGCCGCAAGGTCGGGCCCACCGACAAGAGCTATGCAGAGCGCCTGCCCAAAGCCCGCCGGACGGACAAGCTCTCGCGCGTGACGGCCTACTGCACTGCGCAGGCCTACAAGATGAAGAGCACCGCGGCCTTTGTCAAGGACACGCACAACGCCCGCACCAAGCTGTACGACGACTGCCTGTACTGCGTCTACCACCTGCCGCTGCTTCCTGGCAGCGAGGGCTACCGCGTCCGCAGCAGTCCTGCCCTCAAGTCGCCTGGCGGGAAGACAGTCCTCGACGAGGAGATCGAGCGCAACGAGGCGCGGCACCACCAGGAGGGTTACTTTGGCGACGAAGAGACGTACTACGTGCGCGACGACGACCAAGCCTCCGACGAGTCTCCCAACTTTCTCTCCCACACGAACAGCAACCGCGACCGCCGCGACTCCGACTCAGGTACACGCGTCCCACCTAACGCCCTGACATTCGGCGAGATGTTCGTCTTCAGCTACGGCGTCGTTGTCTTCTGGAACTTCACCGAGAAGCAAGAGAAAGACATCCTGGCCGACCTGACGTTCAGCTTCAACCACACCGGCATCCAGATCGCCACACGGCCGCTCACCGAGTCTGACTTCGAGACTGAAGAGTTCCACTTCGAGTACAACCCCGAGATCCCACGCCCGCGCGTTTACAACGACATGATCACCCTGAAGAGCGGAGACCACATGATCAAGCTGGCCATGAGCCACGCCATCGCGCAGAGCACCAAGCTCAGCTTATTCGAAGAGGGCATGAACCGCACCATGCTGGCCGCGCAGTACGTGCCCAAGCGGCTCGCACTGACAGGAAAACTGGGCATGCGGCGCACCGATGTAGTGAAGATGATCGGCCAGCTCTTCACGTCGCGCGTAGACGTCAATCTCTGTACGCTGCCTCCCCTTCATGTCAACATCGACTCGCGTACTGACAAATTCTAGCATCCAACCTCCTCGACGACCCAGCTTTCTTTTGGGACTCCGAGCCCACCCTACACCCCCTCTACACCGCCGTCCGCGAATATCTCGAAATCAAGCCGCGCATCCAGGTCCTCAACGAGCGCTGCCAGGTCTTCCTCGACCTGGGCGAGATCCTGTCTGACAGCATCAGCGATAAGAAGATGACCCGCATTACCTGGATCATCATCTTCTTGATCGTTGTGTCCATTTGTGTTACGTGCTTGGAGGTCATACTGAGGTTTGCGATCCTGAACTCGAGGAAGGGCGTTGTGCCTGTTCAGGGTGAGGTGGGGATGCTGGGCATCGAGAGGCCGAGGGGGTTGAGCGGGCTGCATGGCATGGATAAGGTTGGCTACGCTGGACCGAGTCTGCTGTTGGCGCGGTCGTTGGTGTGGGTGTTCGGCGGCGTGAAGGGACTGTTCGCATAAAAGGATCGAGGCGTTTGTCAAGCATAGCGTTGGTGTTCGCGGCGCCATCTGTACATATTTCGGGTCCCACATAATTACCAGTAATTGTAAGCTGTCTATTGTTGGTGCATTTGATGCGATCCCCTGCGCGGTCTACGTGTTCAGCTTCGCCCTGAAGACCTCCAGTCTTCTGTCTCCAGCCTCGACGCTCACTTCCGACCAAGAGGGCAGCCCAATCTGTTCTATGGCAAAACTACTCGCGATAGCCCCATGGCATAACGCCTCTTTCACACTGCTCTCTCTGAGCCATCCAGCAATGTAGCCGCCCAAGAAGGCATTCCCAGCACCTGTAGGATCAACCACCTTCTCTGACCCCTCCTCGTAGAACGCAGGGACATGTACGGTAGCTTCGTTGCGGCGCAGTGCGAGAGCGCCATCCACGCCAGCACGGATTACCAGTGTTCCCGTCGCCGTTGCGCCGATACCAGCGTCGACGAACTGCCTACCCTGCTGCTGGAGCTGAGACAGAAGAGATGTCTCTGGGGTGTCCTGCGCATCTGGAAAGAAAGCAGCGAGCTCAAGATGGTTCGGCGAGAAGACGTCGACGAGCTTGCACGCTCTTTTAAAAACATCCAGCTTCTCCGGTACACAGGCGGAAGGCAGTGGTTCCCAGACGATGAACGGCGCTGGTAGCTCGGGGTGCTCCTTGTGACGGAGATGCAAGAGCCCAGGCACCTGCACGACAATCTCCTCCGGGCGACCGAACAAGTGCAACGCCTTCGCGCGCAGCAACGGCGTGCCTACGAGATCCTGAGGCGTTGGACGAATGGGTGGTGTTGTGTACTTGAACGTCTTGGGACCGAACGTGTCGTCTTGGTATGTCAACAGGCCGCGTGAAGACGTAAGCTCAAGCGAGTCTTTGATGACGAGCGATGTGCGCCAGGTTCGCATTTCATCTTTGATCGACGTAGGGAAGTCGCTGCCGGCCATGACGAGGCAGCCTGGCTGAAGAGAAGGCGCGGCGAAGAGACGCAGGCCTAATGTGACGAAGGTTGCGCTGCCGCCGATGACGTTGAGGAGGGGTGGTTTGTTGGGCATTCGGATTTCGTCCAGAATCACCATGCCGAGGGATACGCATGATATGTCGTTCTTGGAGGTGACACATGTCGAGGACATTTTGGGCTTGTTGGTGATGGAGGAGTGATGGTGGATGTTGCTCGTATAACTTCAGTTCCGTGGGCACGTGCACGTGCATGCTGGGTGGTCTACTCGATCGATAAGACAGCCAAGGACGGAAGTGTTGACGAAAATGCCATCAAGGTGCTGAGGTGAGCTTTGAGATTCCGAGATCATATCGAGACTCGAAGTATCTCATTCCCCGGGCCCATGCTGAGCAGGCTTTGGACTATGATATGCGAGTGCCGGAACCTCAAGTGTGGAACGTCGCCGGGGTGGAATCACAGTGATAGCGTCTGGGTGGGAGTCTGGCTGGGGCGACATCTCTGTTGTAGGTGTTGAAGGACTACCAGGGCTTGTTTCGCGTGCAGATCTGATACTTGCCGCATACTCGCTGGCTGCCTTTCTCTTCTCGTCGTAGTTGCTGCTAGTGCGATATATGTCTGGGTTCTTCAACTCTTCGCCTGGGATCCAGGGAAATCTGCGCGCCTTCGGGTTGTCATAAGTGGAAACGTCTAGCTCTCGATGGGCGGCGTCGCTCATTTTTGTCCCGGCTTTCTCAAACCATTTGCGCATCTTGCCTCGGCCTGCGTTGAATTCAGGTTTGGTAGTGTTGGTACGTGTACGAACGGTTTCGATATGCTCGTCTGGAGAAGGTACGCGGCTTGGTACGCGGCTTGCACCTGTGATTGATATCTGAAGTCCGTTCAGGTCATTTGACAGGCGCGGAAAAGTTTCAGTCCTTGTTGGCGAGTACTGTTGGGAGGAGCGTCCTCGCGGCATTAGGGGTCGCTCGCCGTGGTTTGACTGCGAAGATTCCGACCTTGAAGCCTTACTCTTGTCGTATAAGATGATGTCCCCATCCGTGGCCCACACGATGTACAACGACCCCAGAGCTGCTAACAGAGTGCCTGCGATGGGTGACCATTGTCCTGCCAGACCGTAAGTCAACCTGGTGAATGTTAGATGGAGGCGACTTACCGATCGAAGCCATGGGTTCGGTCTGGAACATCAATTGTTTACTAAAGAAATTGAGTTCGCCTGCGATGAGAATGGCAACGACAGCTCCCCCGAAGAGCGGGATCTCGATCACGCTCAAAAACAGCCTGACCCTGTCATTGATGGTTTTGATCTCACCCTGAGTGATATTGACACCTTCAATCAGCTCATCGGGCTGTTCTGGCTCACTGCGCTTCTTCCAATTGATCTCCAGTATTTTGTCCCACGTGAAGATCAGACTGAGAATGGCCGGGATGCAGACGCCCGCAGCGACAAGCATAGCCGCGTTGAAGCTGACTCTACTGGGAACAGGTATGACATAGATGTTCTTCGCAGCACCTCCTCGCATTGGCGAGAAGGGGCCATCATCTTCTGAACAGACCAAACCGCAGGTCGTGTCTCCGTACGGAAAATTGGCGCGAGATAAATAAGAGACACCAACGTCTTGATGACTGCAATCGGTCGCTGTAACTCTTGAAAACTCGACGCACAAGGCTATGAGGCCTGCAATCAACAGCATTGTCCACAGAAAAATGATGTTGCGCCCGGCATCGTAGAAGTACGTCCGTGACCTTCGAAGGGTGAACGGCACGGCTATGATGGCAATCGAACATATCTGCCAGGCACCGAAGATGTCCAGATCCACTGCGCCTAGAAATGTGGATGTTAGCCACGTCTTGAGGACCACATTAATAGTCTTGGGGGAGGTGTCGAACTGACCATTCACATGGAAGGACGTGAGCACGATGCCGTGGAGCGCACTAATCGAGGGGACCACCAGAGCAGCCGCAAGACAAGCATTTCTTAGCCATTCATGTTTTCGTAGAAACACGCAGGTGGCTACAAGAACGTAGTATCTGTGGGGCACACGTGAGCTCCTTATAGGTAGACCCCTAATGATGGTTGTTGAACGTACAAGAAACGCGACCCGGCGCCGTACTGCGAAGACACAGGCCAAGCGCAAACAACGTCCAATGTCTGCCCAGTGCCATTCACGGCTGAGCTTGCGCTTCTCTCAGAAAAAGCGTTAAACAGCGCTGGCGTAGCTGGCATGACTGCAAGTGTGCTACACTACCAGAAAGAGATGCCGGGATGCCGCCGCAAGAGAGAACACATCGCTAACGAAGCATGCGCGGAAGGAGTGAGCCTTGTGGGAATAATAAAGGAAATGCGCTGAGTGAGGCTCGCAGGCAACGCGCCAATTGATACCGCATCGTCATCTCCGGTGAGAGAGTTCGTCGTTCGCGCGATGCAGGGAAAGGTGGCTGTGTCTGACGCCTGACCGAAGATGGCGAGGGTTGGCGAGTGACAGTACGCGGAGTAGCCCTACCCATGGACGCTTCTGCCCACACAGGTCATTGTTGGTCCGTGCATATACCCTCGGGCGCTCTTTCTTGTCAGAGCTTGGCAAAGCCACCGATGGGCACCCAAAGTCTTCGTTAAGTCTTCTGCAGGACCCCTAAGAGGCCGCCATGCCTGCGTCGCATTGTCTCACCGTGAAGCCCTGCAGTGTGCGACGTTGTCCGACTCCCTTCCAAGCCTGAAAACTATCGCGCGACCCTAAAACCGTGGTTGATGTGCGACCGCAGCTTACGCCAAGTCAAGGACCGTTGAAGCGCGATTGAACCGAAAGCTACGGCGAAACCAGTGACTTGAAAGAGAAGGAAAGAAGAAGCGGATCGGCAGTCACCGGGCACGACTTTACTGGCCTCCAAGGTCTTAAAAACCATGAACATGCTCTATAAGCGCGCTGCATCTTCAGCCTCATATGAAACCATCGACATCAGTACGGGCAAGATTCGAGAATGGCGTTCGATAATAACACTCATCGTCTTCGTCCTCACCAGTAAGTCGTTGCGTTCATACAGAACCGTTCGCAGAAGGCACAAGCTGAACTCGCACAAGACATTAACGTTCTTTTCGCATTTCACATACCCTTGTACCTCCCCCGAGTAATATGGACGACCTGGCTCAAGACCTTGAGCGCTCTGCGCATCATAGATCCGCCATCAAACGATGACCTTTCGAGACGTGAAGGGCCTAGCCCTTTCGTGCGGTTCAACTTCCCCATGAACTTTGTCACATCGCCGCTGATAGCCGACCTGTTCCTACTGGCCATCACAGCTATTGGCAGAGCCGAAGTCTACGGCGGAACCATTGGAGCTAACAGCATTGTGCCTTACGACATTATGCTGTTCTTCCTATCGCTGGCGTACATTGCAATCTCGGTCGATGCATCCGGCTTGATCAGGTGGCTGGCCTTCAAAGTGTTACAGAAGGGAGGCAAAGTTGGTCATCGACTATACTTTTACCTTTATGTCTTCTTCTTTGCTCTGACAGCCTTCATCGGAAATGACCCCATCATCTTGTCCGGCACTGCGTTCTTGTCCTACATGACGCGGGTATCCAGCAACATCAAGCACCCTCGCGCCTGGATCTGCACTCAATTTGCCTGCGCGAACATTGCGTCTGCCATCCTGGTGTCGTCAAATCCTACGAACCTCGTACTGGCTGGTGCATTCGAAATCAAGTTCATCAAATATACAGCGAACATGATTGTGCCAGTGGTTGTTACGGGCGTCATCTTGTTCCCGTTCCTTCTATACATCATTTTCCATGACGAGGCATTGATCCCGTCTTCAATCAAGATGGAAGACCTCCCGGATGAGATCAAGAATAAAAAACCTGTCAACCCTAATATCCCATTCGCCAAGGGCGAGCCAGAGAACGAAGACGAAGATGACTCCACCGATGACGAACAGAAGCAGCTGTCTCTTGAGGAGATCCTAAACCCTTTTCTCGACAAGAAAGGCGCAATCTTTGGTGCTGGACTCATGGCCGTCACTCTGATCACAGTCTTGGTCATCAATGCTGTCGCACAAGGTACCCACGAATGGCCAGTGTTCTACGTCACATTGCCAGCGGCGGTGGTGCTTATCATCTTTGACCTTGCAATGTGTTGGATGAACAGGAAGGAGACACGAAAGATTGCGCATGAAGGTCGAGAAAGAGCCGAGGCAGTCCACGCCCAACGAGCGGAAAGGAGACGCTCCATAGTTCAAGAAGAACCAGGTGCGCTTCGAAACGGCGGATCGTTCAACACGAACACCACCATGGACGAGAAATCCCAACCCCCGGTCGCAGCAACTTCAAATCAAACATCGAATGAAACCCTCCAACCCATCGCGAACAAGGAGCGCGATGCGAGCGAAGAGGGCAACCCCAAGACGCCTGCTCAGCGCAAACGTACGACGCTGCAGTCTGCCATCAACGAAAGATACCAGTGGGCTCGCGAGACTTTCCCAACGACCATGACCGTCTTCAACCATCTACCATTGCCTCTACTACCCTTCGCATTCTGCATGTTCGTTCTCGTGCAAGCGCTCGTAACAAAAGGGTGGGTCCCTGTGTTCGCATATGGCTGGGACCACTGGGTCGAGAAGACCGGCACAGTTGGTGCAGTCGGAGGAATGGGGTTTCTCTCGGTCATTCTTTGCAATGTAAGTCTCAACAAGTGAGATTCTTGCTATGATCTATCACTAATGTCAGCCAGTTCGCCGGCACAAACATTGGCACGACTATCCTCCTCTCCCGAGTTGTGCAATCCTGGCAGAAGATCCACCTTGAGAACGGCATACCGATCTCGAACCGAACGTTCTGGGGCACGGTCTACAGTATGGCTATCGGCGTCAATTACGGAGCTTTCAGTCTGGCGTTCAGCGCATCACTTGCCGGTATGCTCTGGCGCGATATCCTGGCACGCAAGCACATCCGTGTTGGTGGACTTGAGTTTGCGCGTGTCAACTTGCCCATCATTGCCATCACGATGGTAGTCGGTCTGACGGTGCTTATTGGCCAGATATACATCATGAGGGATACATCCTCTTACAACGGGCGGTAAAATCAAGGATGAGATCTTGAAGTTGTAATATTTAACATGCATCTACGTCCCGCTTGTGTCCCGGCTGAGGGTGGCGACTTTCTCACTCACTCCTTGCTTCCCAACCAGACCAAGGAATGTTTTCTGTGGTATCTACTCGTCTCGCCCTGATTTCCAGTCAGTCATCCACGTCCTATACGGCGGAAGTTACAAAACCTACCGTCATTGAGCAAGATTCCGGCGCAACGTTCGTCGTGCAAACTGCACATAAGTATCTCAGTGTTCTCCTTCTTCAGACCGGTTCTGGCTGAATTGCTGGTCTTGTCAAAAAGGTCCAGCTGGCCCCCCGCCATAACGGCCAGAAAATGTTGCGGAAGAGTGGCGCTGTAAGCGTTTAAGTTATCTCTGCTGACCGAGGTTAAGATAAGCTCAAAGAGAAAGATTCCGAGCCTGTGTCGGAGTGGAACGATCTCTGTTGCGCTGCAAATCAATGAGACTGGGATGTAGCTCTCAGAAGGCACCTTGCGCCCTATCAAGGTGACCACGGTATCGGTCAACGTGTGCACGATGCGCATGTGGGCAAATTCTACTAGCTCGAGAAGCATCTCGAAGCTCAGTGGTACCGCATCGTCGCGCGTCTTGATCTCCAACGAGGCTTCATCTGTCCCCTTCTCGTCCACGAACAGCTGCAAAGGCTTTGCGTCCCTCTTGGTCACGTAGCCAATATGAGGGGTCAGGCGTACGTTGTCCGTCCAGCGTCCGGTATAGATGAAGTTCTGAAAGAATTGGACCATGTCGGGGCCATTTTCTTCCAGCTTGACAACACCGCTTGCTTCGGCCCAAACAGGATTGCCGAATGCACGGGCGAAGTACTCAGAGTAGTGAGCAAGGAGGCCCTTCGGCAGCCCATACATCGAAGAGATGACGGCCGCTCCTGGAGGAGACCTGTGTCCGATCTGCAGGATACCACTATTCCGCCCTCCCCTCAAAGTGTTATTGCATGCATTGATCACAGATTGGCCCTGGTGGATCGAAGAGCAGCTGTGGCAGGTCAGCTTCTTCTGGTTGCGATTCCCGGGTTGGTTTCGATTCAGTTGCTGGGCACTAGCTGTCGTCATGAAGCCCAGCTTCTGTGTGCTTCAACTCTTCCTCCAGGACAAGTTTTCTCCCTACATTGGTCGTGGTGTCATGTATGACATAGACTGCTCTTGGTCTCTCACTAATGACTTCTTCGGAGCTTGTTTGCTTTGGCTGATAGTCTTATGTGGAGGTGTCATCGGTGCCACATTCGGCGTCTACCTTGGAGAAGCAGCAAGACGTCAACGATGGATACCGGCCTGGGTCGAATATTGCGCGCTTTGGAGGCATGCGGTCGTTTTCGCGGTCGAACTTTTGGCTTTCGGTTTCTCCTTCATTTGCTTCCTTGCTCTTCTTGAAGGTTCCCCTTCCCCTACAACATGCTAGGTACTCTACGCTTGTATCAGCCTCGTGTTCGTTACGCCCAGGGCAATGCTCCGTAGCTCGCAGTGGCACATTCTTTTGGACACTCCCTGACTTATTTATGTAAAGATATATTTCCAACGTATTCAAGTCGTGAACACAGAGAGTGTACGAGTCGTCGAAGAGATTGCAAGGTCATCGCTCAAGAGTTTATCTTTGACTTCTGCTGCAACGCTATCCATAACCACGACTGACTGTCGACAGGGAAACAGTCTGAGCAACTGGTGGCTTGGGGTCGATCTTGTAGTTATACTCGGCTTGACTGCGCGCATGCAAATTGAAACGGGAAAAGGTATCACAAGCTTCCGACGCGCCAGTGTGATGAGAGATCGTGATGCCGTGCCTCGAGAAAACCAACGCGAGCTGTCGCATTGCACCAACTTTCGTCATCGAAACTGTGATTGGCTATGGAAAGCACGCTAGGCAGCCTCGGGACTTGGACAATCGCACCCATCTTCTCTTCTTCTTTTTCTCCTTGCATCTTATTCTCATGTAAGGGTGGTTCCTTAATGGAGCGACTTCCACTTGAACTCGCGTGGCTGGTCTACGAGCACGTCGAAGAGTACGATCTTGCACCGACACCATACTCCGAATTCACCGAAGAACCATGCAATCAGCTTGTCCACGGTGACGCCTTCACGCGTAGACGTCGACGGCATAACAGCAGCTGGATCAGACTGAGCGAAGCATCTCGCGCCAACATACGAAATGCACGTCTCGCATCGTCCGTATTTCATGACACCTCACACAAAACCTTTGCGAAGCTGCTCGCCGACCGCACCTTCCGACTCACAGGTGTTGGACTGCAAGACCTTGTCGCGATCAGCCGTAAGAAGGAGCTAACCCAGCATTTGAAGACGCTGACGCTTGGATGTGCCGCATTTCGAAGGAACATGGGGATAAACGACTCTGGCTTCGTATGGCCCTGCACCTTTCTTTCCGGGTTGAAGATGGAGGACCGCTCGCGACTTGCTGCATCCTACGTAAAGTGCCGGGATTGGCAGCACGATAATATGGAGTCCCACACCAAGACCCTCGCATCCATCTTTCGGGGCTTAACGAACCTCGACAGCATACGCATGCTCACTGTGGATCCTGTTTTCCATCTAGGAGGTTGGTTGAAGTCAGGCGACGAAGACCTGCTGTCCAAGGATCACACGCTTTTCCAAGATCACAGCTCGGAAGCCCTCATCCAGCACTACCGCCGTAATACGCATCCTCGAATGTATACCAATGAGTCCGCTGTTATCAAAGACTGCATCATCGATGCTATCAAGTTGTCTGGCTTGAAGCTTCGCGACTTTCGAGCCACTCCTAAGCCAGTGGTTTACGATCTCAATATATCCCCCTCAGTCACGCCAGCGCTTCAGACGCTACGTATGGTCCTTACAGAAGGCAACATGGAGCGCCTCATCTGTTCCGATTTCTTCGAGACGGTAACAGGACTGCGGGATCTCTCGTTAACGCTGGAAGACGAAAATACAAACCGAAACGAGATGGGCCCAATGGTACAACCAATGGTCACAGCAAGGCTCCTTCGGAGACTTGAGGAACAGCCTCATCTTCGACGCCTAGAATTATCCGGTGATTGGATTATAGATGGAGAAGATCTCGTAGGATTCGTCACCTCTCGCGTGGAGACGTTACGATGCCTGCTCTTGAATGAGACAGAAATAATCAGCAATTGGGACCCCACCTTGAGGTCGATTGCGCGCGTAACATCTGGCAGAACGATGTTCCTGAAACTGTGGTTACCTGGTGATTGTATGGGAAACAGACAGATTCCGTCTGGCGCGGACTGGGAGGCGTCGCTCGGTTTCAGTCACCCTTTTGTTTGGGTCACCGAAGCGTGATGTGAAGAGATTGGGAAGGTGGCAGGTAGAATCGGGGTATCATAGGGTAGAGCTACCAATGAATGAGAGGACGAACGATGTTTTCGACCGCAGCGAAAGCGACCCGCGTCATGATAGCGTGCCATGGACCTATCGGGTCTTCATGAAGACAGTAATCATCTTGACGGTTTGTTGTAAAAGAATGAGTGTTTCGTGAGACCGTGAGAGGAAGTTGGAGTAACTCGGATTTCACTCGTTGCGCATCGGCGAGCTCGCGCGAACCTCGGCCAAAAGATTTTTCTTACCTAATAGCGTCATACCTCCGCCCTCTTGACAATTATTGCCATGCCCATCACGGAAGCTGTCAGGCGGCAGGTGTTTTCTGCAAAGCCTATGCTCATGGAAATAGAGTCTCCGGCTTCACGGTCTTGCTTGATGGGCTCACTGTGTTTTTCGCAGTCTAGTGCTGTAGGCTCTGAGGACTCACTGGCGAAACACTCTTCTGTCCGTGCAACAAAGCAGATTCTGCGTCCGCGGACGTTCGTGAATTGTCATCTGCCACGCGCCGTTAATCCGGGGTGCATGGTGCTTGGTCTCGATCCGTGCTGGTGACGTCCGGCCATCGTGCCTTCCTTTCCTAGTGTCCGTGTTTACACCCAACTTAAGCTTCTCAGATCTCTTCTTTTGACCTCTCGCCTCATCTGCCCAAGCTCAGCTTACCCTCATCTCACTATCGACGGTCGTTCTCGCACCACGCCACTCCACAAACGGCTACTACTCGATTTCACCACTCACGATGCCGATCTGGGATCCTCTCGTTCCTGCTGAGCGCGTCATTCAGAGGGGACTTTCACATCTACCACCATGGATTAGTCGATGGCTAGGATACCGTGGGACCAGTCTGCCTCCCTCTCGAACCTGGATTATTTGCCTTTGGGGGTTCATCGGCGCATTTGGAGGCGTCGCCTCAATCATCGCCGTGTTTGCCCACACGAGCTACTTCCACAATATACATCTTGTCCCGCCGATTGTTGCCTCATTTGTAAGTAATCGAGGCCCGAGACGAAGGGACACGGCGCTAATTCCATTGATAGGGTGCCTCTGCAATTCTCTGTTACGGCGCCATCGACGTCCCTCTGGCGCAACCACGATCTCTCATCTTTGGTCACTTCTTCAGCGGACTCATTGGCGTTATTATGGCGACTATCTTCCAGTTCAACTTGCAAGAGGACCCTTATCCGCGACTACAGTGGTTGGCAGCAGCCCTGGCCACCGCTTTTGCCCTCGTCGTCATGCACCTCACAAAGACGACCCATCCACCTGCCGGAGCAACAGCCTTGATTCCCTGCGTCGATCCTCACATCTGGGCCCTACGATGGTACTACTTACCGGTCCTTCTGCTATCATCGATGATCGTTTTGGCGACTGCCTGCTTGGTCAACAACCTGCAACGACAGTACCCCAAGTTCTGGGTCGCGCAGATCCCACCAGCACCGGCTGCACCGCCTGCACCTGCACCTAAGCCAGTGGTTGAGGACAAGGCCACCGACAGGTCCAGCAACAGCGATACCCTGGGCGATCTGGAGAGGGGGCCTTTGTAGAGGGAAGAGTTTTGTTCTGCATCAGCGTTTTACATATTCTGTAATAGCGAGGGAGTTTGGTAGCCTTGAGGCTGGAATGTACCGGGTCAATTCTACTCTGAGCTCCGATGCACAAACTTGCTACATTCATCTGAAAACCCGAAAGATTGACGAATAATCGTCTACCGTCGACACGCTCACCTGTGTAGTAACCCACATTCCTCAACCCTGCTTTCGCCCCATTGTCCACAAGCTGTACACGTTTCCAAGGCCTGATTCGAAAATGCTCGAGCCTATCCAGCATCGAAGCTCTTCCTGTCTGCACGCCAATCGGTCCATCTCGCAACACTTCATCAAGCAGGTTATCAAATTTGACAGAAAGCGTCCTCATCCCTTCGCTTAATCGCGCAACGGACAATTTTCGTTGCTCAATGGGAGACGTATTCCACTTGTCGTTCGACTTAGAGCATTCGACACCCCACATGACAACTTCTCCTGCATATTCTAGGACCAGCGCCTCAAGCTCCCGGAGGTGCCTGGCATGTATTCCTACAATAGACACAAAGCTTGTCGTCTGAGCTTCGTCTACCTTGCGCTCAGATGCTGAGCAGACTTTCGAGGACGTGGCTACCTCCATGCTCGTCTTGACGAATCTGAACCACTTGCCCTGAGCTTTCATGAAGCTCATTCGAACGAGAACGTCACGCATGACAACTTCCACGTACGGCTTAGCCTTGAGGCAGTACTCCGGTATTATCATCGGAGCGTGGATTGATTGCAAGCTGCGAGTGTGGGTACCGCATCAGAGTATTCGACGTTGGGGAAGCGTAAGGGGTGAATTGGCATTTTAATGAACCCAGGGGGTGCTCAGGGTGGTATGGAGAATAGAGTTAGAGTCTGCTGGTCGACATTTATATGTGATGATGGACATGATGTGATTGTCAAACAATATGGCGCATTGTTCAGCCGCGCTTTGACTACCGCGTCCAGACTCAGATGGGAGGTACGTGCAGACTCAGACAGGAAGCACGGTAAGACAACAATGGAAGGTACGGGGGACACCGATGTTCTGCCTCCAAAGCGCGTCTTGCAAGGAGGTTTCGATGTTATGTCCACATTGCATTGTAAGCTATGTGCAGGTACGTCCAACGCACTTGTTATCTTGTATCGAGAAGCTCAAGATCGATATGAAATCAAACAGGGTATCATGTACTAATAAAAGGTATGTATGAAGCAGAGCTGAACGTGTACAATGCTCACGAAGGATGACCGTGTGCGAGTAGAAAAGAGATAGGCTGACAAGATGACCTACAATCGGTCGAGCATGCCGCTGATGGCTAGCCAGCCAGCGAGTTCATCTCCACTCTGTCTTCTGGACATCGGTGTACTGCTATCGAAGGTAGGCTTTGTGCGATCTAACGTGGGCAGAGCTTTTGTCACGCTGTCTTGCGTCATGCTCACGCCACTGTCCACTCTGGCTGGTTGTCCTGGCTTTCCGCTTGCTACAACATCTGGTGTGGCTGAGAGGGATCTGATGAGGTTCTTCTGGGTGGAGGAGTCTGTGGGGACTGTCGTTGCTTGGGCCGCAGGGGTCGTCGATGTCTTCTGTGGGGCAACTGGGGATGTGGTGGGTTTTGGATCGTTGGCAGCAGCTTTCACAGGGACTTGTGTGGCCGGTGGCAACGGTTTCGCTGGCTCTATGTGTGTTCCTGTTAAGTTCGGAGTCGCTCGGGTAGGTGTGATGCTTTTCCCAATGACGACGATGTCCTTTGCGGGTACAAGAGGAGGCTCTTTCTGCATTGATTCGGTCTTGATCTCGTGGGTCGTAGCACTGAGCTTGGAAGAAACTGGCGGTGCGAAGGTGACTGTTTGTTGTTGGCTTGATGCTCGAGGCGGGAAGTTGGCGTTTGATTTTGGTAGACTCTGTCGTGGAGGAGATGTTCGCGCAGCCTTAATGTATTTGTTGTTTCGTTGTGTATACTGAACAGCTCCGTGATCAGTGTATTCGATGCGCTTCGGCACAGTAGAAGAGCCATGTGCATCTCGGTGGAGACCTTCTGCAAGTCCCTGGAACCGTTGCTGCTTGCTCGTAGTGCGAGCAGGAAGTGCGCGGGGAGGAGCTATGGGCTTTCGTTGCTGAAGAGGTGTCTGGAGCTGTTGCGCCGATGTTGTTTTCCGAACTACGCTGCGAGGTTTGAACTTGCGCTCCGTCTCGCAATCCGCACCGTAGCCAGACAACGCTGAACTTGTCCGCGGCTCGTCGTGGATGATCTCAAGTCTTGTTTCTCCTACGGCACTTTGTTGCTTGTGGGACTTGAACGCTGTCCGCGACCGATCGGTGCTTATCAGGAGCTCCAACATCCGATGCTTGGATGCTGCTGGTAGCTTGGATTGCCACTTGATGTCGGTCCAGTGTTCAAGGTCGAGAGGTGCGTCGTGCTCGAGCAATGCTTCTACAAAAGCAGGTTTGCCTAATGTTGCAGCATAGTAAAGGGCATCTCGTCTCTTGTGATCCTCATGGCCAACGCAGTTCCACTTCTTATCTCCTGCTGCAAGCAAGACTTGAACCACCGGCAGACCGTCCTCTGGCAGGGAGCGTATTGCCTGTATCAGCGGCGTTGCGCCCGACCGATCTCGCATGCTCCGGCATATGCCTCGCTCACAGAACAGCTTTGCGGTCTCTGCAATTTCCTCCCAAGAACTGTCGTCTTTGGGGATGGTCCTGGCGATATGGTGCAGGGCAGTCGAGCCTTCCGCGTCCCACGACGTCATGGCGGGAGGGCACGTCAGCATCCTGACAGCAGGCCACTGCTGCTTTAAGACGGCTCGAAAGAGCGGTGTTCGTTTCGAAGAATCGACGATCGTGGTATCGGCGTGCGCGTCGAGCAAACACTTCGCTGAACGGGTCAGACCGTTATGCGCTGCAAGGTGAAGCGCAGTGTTCCCTTCGCCGTCCTTTGCATTAACTTCAAGGCCGTTCTTCAGTAGGAGTTTGAGAACTTCTGAGCGATCACTGCTCCCGCTAACTGCGCGATGAAGAAGAGTCTTGCCGTCCGAGTACAGCGCCAGGCCGTCCGCACCTTTGGCAAGCAGGTAGTCAACAATACTGACGATGGAGTCCTCGTCCCTCGCTGAAAGCGCTTTGAACAGTACTTGCAGTGTGTCAAGGTTTCCTGGACCTCGAACGTTGACATCTGCGCCATGCTGGACAAGCATTCTGATGATAGGCAAGTCGGCGAACTTGACAGCCACAAAGATCGGTAGCAGCCCCTTCAAAGTAGAACGATGAGGATCTGCACCCTTCTCCAAGAACATCTCGACCAGTCTAGCGTCGTTCTTCTTAATCGCCTCAACTAAGACAGTTGAGTCCGGGTCGCATGTAGCGGCGAAGACATCAGCTATCAGATCGTTGGTCATTGAGGAGCGATCTTTGGTCTTCTCCACATGCTGTAGCAGCATGTCCTTCTCCTTGGCAAGTTGTTTGGGCTTTCCACATGCCATATTGATAATTGCGACTGCGGCATGGAGGTTGTTGGCTTGCAGCGCTAATGCCGCCGGTGTCTGGCCTTCTGTGTCCTTCACGTCGTAACGTGCACCAGCCTTGAGCAGCTTCATCACTAGCGCAAGTGAGCCAGAGGCGGTCGCAGCGTAATGTAGCGGAGTCGCGCCAGATTGCTTTGTCATTGACTCTAGGTTGGCTCGGTGCTCGAGAAGCAGGTCGATGATGTCGTGGCGCCCGCCTTTTACAGCGACATGTAACGCTGTCTCTCCTTTGTTCTTTGAGACTGCGTTGACCTGAGCGCCAGCTTCGAGCAAGATCCTCGCAATCTCGAAGTGCCCGCACGCTGCAGCAACAGCCAGCAGCGGTATGCCTGAGCCCTCGACATCATCCGGAGATACGCCAGCATGTAGATAGTGGTGGAGAGCGCCCTCGCGATCGTGATATACGGCGTGGTATATTGGCGTCCAGTCTTTCTGCGGAACGAACTCCTCGTAACCTATTGGGGCAGCTTGCCGACTTGTGTTTCCAAATCTGCATCTCGTCACCTCCATCGACGTTTGGAGTTTGGATGGCTTGCGCGTTAGTGTCCTCGGAGCCAGTGACCTCTTCTTTGATCCATCGAGGTCGTGGAAAGATGGTCGGGAGGCCTCGACTGGACTGTCCAGGGAAGCGCAGGTGCAGGACTTCATGTTGACAGTAAACGCAAAGAACAAAAACGAAATGAACGACTGAAGTCAGGAAGGGAACAAACGAAATGTGGAGGTCTCTCAAGCTGACATCTTAGTGGATTTGACCTTCAAAAGTCAAGATGGGAAATGAAGGACGCTACACAAAACGGTCAACTATCGCCCAAAATAGTCAAGAGGAGAACACATCCAGAAAACAAGGTCTATCGTTGCGCCGAGTCACCAATCTCAGGCCGCCAAAGTTTAAACGCACCCAATTGCCAGCTTTTTCTGGTAAACAGACTCCCCTTTTTGACTCAGTTGTTGACCAAAGCGGTTGCGTTACCGTCCGCACTCGTCACCACGGCGCGCGCCTCGCACGGATCGGCCACGTTCTAAGCGACACTTGACAGACTGTCATGCCATTCTGATGCTGTCGACGATGTGATTGATGAGGAGTGTCGGGTGGAGAAGGTTCCGGTACCTGAAAGGGAACGCTTGAGGCGCTCGGTTAGCGCCTCTTAGCGCGTCGATCCACCAATTGCGTGGCTTCATTGGCTGACCTTACTCAGGAGCCCGCATGTCGCGATCCCTATATAGGTCAAGCAAAGACGGCAGAGAGACGGTAGTTCAACGACAGAGTTCGAAAAGCTGCATCTTGCAAGGAGTGGAAATTGCCATGCTGTCGTGGGCAAAGCCTCGGACCTCAAAATGCAGGCTCGCCAACGCAGCAGCTGAACTCGATCACGATCTGAATTCGGCGCTTGACTTGGCTTACAGCTGACGTATGTCAGTATTTCTGAAGGTCCATGGAGCTTGATAGGGTCAATCCGCCCAAAGCCGGTGCAGAGTGAGCCAAGACGCATACCTAGGCGAGCTCTCCAGTGTGTAAAACTACGCTACAAGGCTGATCGATCGTGATATATGAGGGAGGGATCAATAAGTCAAAAAGCAGGCTGTTCAACTTGATGTCATCTAGGTGAGCAAAAGTCAAAAACATACAACAGCGGGTATTCGCTAGTGGTCACCCACCTAACTACTAATCCGCCGGTACGTTGCTTAATAGGGCTAAGCAAACAGGAAGTCTTGTTGTCTCCTGCCCGGTTGTCAAAAATGTCCGTAAATTTTCTATTCACGGCAAGTGGGTATCTTAAAACAGGAAACACGAATATCAGAACCTAGAGGTACTAAGTCTGTAGCTGCCTTATCCCTAGACGCCTTAGACAGTCAGGCTCATGTGCAGCAGACAATACGCGCTAACAAACATACCATGCATGTATAGCTTTTGTCAGCGCGTAATGCCTGCTGTGTACTAGTGCATCCCCTTAGGCGCTTACAATAATGTAGCTAATAAACGCAAACTGCCACATTAGCACAGTGCTGATTCCCTGTCATGTATCAGGAGATCTTGTTTTCAACGTCCTATAGTCATATGTGAAAGGATAGAAACAAAGTTAAAATATAACTTAAAAACAATCGCTTAGTGCATACACTTTAGGACCTGTTTATCATTTGTATTAATGTTACAATCAATGCTAATAGATTGCTCAAAAGCGGACTTTAGGGGAAAATACGCCACGCCAACTACTAAATCTGCCCCTTGCCGTTCACTAGGGTACCGCTGCAGTGTTAAAAACACTGCTAGAGTGAGATTACACTGCATATTTAGGTAAAACAGTCTATTTACACAGAACCTTTATCTTTTTTATACTACACCTCTAGGTAAAACAGTCTAT